>JASDQU011313080.1:8564-21905 GCA_032191745.1 Picea mariana
GGGGGGGGGTCCGGAATGAATATTCCCCGTAGGTGGGTCCATTGTCACAGGTGGCTCAAGCCTATTGGTCAAGAAGTCCCATCACCCACATGCTTCCTGACATCCCCTCACCCATAGACGTCACCCTCCACCGAACCCACTTGTCTCACTCGCTCCTGGTCTGAGTCCCATCTCATAACTGCTGCCAGTCCCTGCTGTCAGGCCTCACCTTTCCCGTTTATGGCTAGCCCTCTTCGGTGACTTTACCTCCAATCACATGCCTCCACGTCATCTCCCGTACACATTGGCCGCCGTCACCTGCCATCTCATCCCCAAGTGGCCTGTTGCACATTAATAACTGGATGATTGGCCCGTTGTCATGCTGACCATTTTCCCGTGTCTGACCGACCCAGTTTTGAATAAAAACACCGTTGTGCCTATTTTCATTCGTTATTTCTCCCTCGCTCCAGAAACATCCCTCACACCAGAGAACTTTTCTATCATATTTTCATTCACTCCTCGTCGTTTTCCTCCACCACCAGTAGACCCCACTAACATTGTTTATTGCAGGTACAGTTGCCGAAATGGTTTCTAAGACAAAGCAGGCTGAGGAGGAAGAGAATCCTTTCGTTCCACCTCCGGTTGACCTGGATAAAATTCCGTTGGTCGACAAGGATCGGTTGATAGCGGACACCATATGCATTTTTGATTTCTCATACCTACAATCGTGGCTCCGGGAAATTTTTCTAGATCAAAGTGACGAGATTGGGCTCTGGGAGTCCAATCTACCCCTCTATATGTTCCCACAGATTCACCACTTCCCGGAGTTTGCGCTCAAGTGCCAAGCTCACTACGTCCCCAAACAAAAAGCCATTGTCTCTTCTTCGGGTGACGTCCTTTTCTTCATTACCCTGGAGGATATCGACCAAATGATGCAGATAAACCGCCCAGAGTCCGCATCCCCATTCAACCTGGAGATCCTCACTGAGCTCTACCAAAAAATGACCTTCCCACAGAGAGCTCAAATCGTGGAGCTTTTCCTCCCCACTTCCACTCCACTCCCAACCACAAATCCTCCGTATCCATCTTCTCTGTTTTCCACCAAAGGAAATCAGATTATTTCCTCACTGTGCGCCCTGCTCAGGTACCATTCCGATCAGTGGGTGGACGAACCCATCCTTGGTTTTCTCTCTATCTTTTCAAATGATGAACAACCTACCACCCAATTCGATTACAGCACCTTTTTGGCCCATAACATCCATGAACAACTGATAAATTTCGCCACTGAAGGCATGTTCAGGTACTCGTCCATCCTAGCTTACATGTTCGTCTACTTACAAGAAGACATATTCAATTTCTCGATGCAGAAGATGGACGTCGACGGGACGCCACAGCCGGTCACAGCATGGACGTCTCTTCTAAAGCGCAACTCTGCCGAATACGACTTCGCAGCGTTCATTGATCAGTTTTACCACCCTGTGGTAAGTATGCTGACTAGCGTGCCTGAGCCATGAGTGAATGATGAAGTCCAGAGAGTTCTACACCTCTCAGAAAATGCAAAGACAAGAGACTGGTACTTGTACCAAAACCACTCTGAGATCCGAGTCTACGGGTGCGAGCTGACACCATTCAAGCTTCCGAGATACATATCGGTAAGGATTTTCTCTTTGGAATACATTAGGAAAATTATGAATTCTAATGATATTCACTTTGTCTCTCTCAAAAAGAAGCAACAATTGCGGATTAAAGGGCAGATAGGCTCTTTCATCTGCAATAGCAGAGGCGCAGGTGATGAAGCAGACAGACTCTTGAGGGAAATGAAATTCATGCCAAGATTCCCCTGGCATTATGATCCCCATGGCATCATTTCTGATATGAGAGTCAAGAATAAGAATGCTCCATATGTACATGAGCCCAGGCCTGAAATCGAAAAATTTGCTAATCAAGTAGAATGGGAGCCCGATACATTGGAGGACGTGGAACCGACTGTNGGTAAGAGTTTTCGCACTAGAATATATTAGGCAAATTATGAATTCTGATGATATTCACTTTGTTTCCCTAAAAAAGAAGCAACAGTTGCGAATTAAAGGGCATATAGGTTCATTTATCTGCAATAATAGAGGCGCTGGTGATGAAGCAGACAAAATATTAAGGGAAATGAAATTTCCAACAAGTTTCACCTGGCATTACGATCCTTATGGAATCATTTTTGAGATGAAAGTCAGAAATAAGACTGCCCCATATGCACATGAGCTCAGGCCCGAAATCGAAAAATTTGCCAATCAAACTGAATGGGAGCCCGATACATTGGAGGATGTAGAGCCTGTTGTTGGGATGGAATAGCAGGGGCCCTCAACAAGTGCGCTACCCGCCACTACGCCACAGGTCCTCAAGGAGAAGAGGCCCCGACAGGAATCATCTTCTCCTGTGACGGAGGTGTCAACAGAGGAATTTCAAATCCACTCTAAAAAGCTGAAGACAATTTCAACGATCGGCACAACAGCAGAAGCTACCACAGTGACTACTACGGTGACCACCACTGGGGCCAAGAAATTCACTTTATCTTTTGGCTCTAGTCAGCTTAAAGAAGTAGCAGTAAAATCCACAGATTCTCCCTTGGATACTCCACCAAGCAAGACTGGGCCCAAGTTGGGCATTTTTGAAAAATATGACTTGATCAAGAAGAGGAACCAGTCGCTCACCAGCAGCGCTTATGCACAATTCCAGAAGCAGTCATCCACAGCCCAGCATAGACTGCTCTCAGCATTCGATACCGAAAAGGGTAGGATGCATATGGCGTACCTCCATGCACAAGTGCCGGATCCCCAGGGTATATCTGATTACAAGAGGGCCACGTTTGAATTCCAAGCAAAAGATGTGCATCCAGCAGATCAAATGGATTTGCATAAGAAAACTGGGGAAATGATTTCCCACACTTTAGCCCGCGTTGCGACTTCTGTGTCAAAATATCGGACAACATTGAGCAACGCCCAGACCCAACTGAAGCTAGAGAAGATGTCTTCCTTCTTGAAAGACAACAAGATAAAGACTCTGGAGGAGCTGGTCCTCAATATCGGCTACGACTCGGCGAATGTCAAGGCGGCCGAAGAAATTATTAAAAAGAAGAATGCTGACATCGCCGCATTGAGAAAGCAGCTAAAGCTCCCTCCAACAGAGGACCCACAGACGAAAGAAATAGCCGAAAGGGAAGGGGAAAAAGATGAAATGCTGAGATTACTCCTGGAGCAGAATGCACAGTTAAAGGAGATGGGGGCAGAGATAGAGAGACTGCTCAAAGAGAAAGAGCAGACCAAGCCAATAGAAGGCATCCCCTTAAGCGCTATCCCTGTCGCAGAATTGAGCACAACGACAGTGACAGTAGTTCCATCCACAACAGCAGTACAGGTACCAGAAGGCACCATAGATCTGGCTAAGTCTATGGAGAGAATGAATTTGCAGGAATCTGAAATCAGTAGACTCAAGAAAGAAATGGAAAATCTCCAAGAGCTGAAGACTTCTTTCCAGACTAGTCTAGCCAAAGAGAAACAGGTAAATGAGCAAATGAAGAAGGAGTTGCAGCAGCTCCAGAAACAGACAATGGCAGGAAAACCTTAGCAGAGGTTAAAGAACTGGTGTGGACTGATATTTCCAAGTCCATAAACGAAATCTGGCCTATGGTTCAAATTATGTTTGAACAAAATGAATTACTTGAGAGAAGCAAACAGGCAGTGGAAAAAATCAGAACGGAGTTGGGAGATATGCCTGCACAAGCCAATGAAATCATAAGGTTCCTCAATTCAAAGACCAGGGAGGAACTAGAAGATTTGAAGGTCGAGGACAGGACTAAAACTATATTGGAAGTGAAATGAGTTCTGACCAAGAGAAGCCTCATGCTTCAGCTTGAGGAGAAAATGCAAGTTATGGATCAAGGAGTGCAAAGGTTTTTCCACAATATAGACGCTCTGCAGAGGAAAGGCTTGCCGGGTATGAAAGTCATCAATGATAAATTAATGACGCTCTCTGACTACAAGAAAAGGCTGACAGAAATTTCTAATGACAGCTCAAAGTTCGCGGGGATTCAAGGGAGTATCACAGGTAAAGCTTTTATGGAGGCACTACAGTTGGATATTGAGATCCAGCATGAAATTAAGCACATTTTCGTCATCAAGCCTACATTTTCTAAGTACACAGACATGGACGAAGTGTACAAGAGGTTGCTCAAAGTGACAGTGCCAAGTCATATCCGATGGGAAGAATTGTGCGATCTACTAGATTAGTAGATGAGCTGTCATTTCTAGTCAGCTGTCCTGTCAGCAGAGGTTGCGAAGGACCTCGCCAACGGCCTACCCAGAAGTTCAGCAAATAGTTGTGATGAGTCACCAAACAGTTTTTGATTAGTTGAGTTAGTTATGCTAATAATAGTATGGACACGTCCTAATCAGTTATGACAGGAACCTTTGTATTTTGACTTATAAATACTTCTTTTTTAAATGTATTAGGGGTTGTTGATTTGCACACCCGATTGTTATCGAGCTGTAACATTTTTGACGAGATCCACCATTAATAAAGAAGAGACAATTTACAGGATTCTTGCGCAGGTTTCACTGGTGATGTGATTTTCTTAGTCAAATGTTTTCTTGCTCTGAGATCATCTTGTTTTTCTATAACTAATCTATACGAATAGCGTTATGTTGCAGGATTTATCCCTGATACCCTGTTTCCGATTCTATATATTTTAATGTTCATCTTCTAAATATCTTCAGTTAAGAGATTCTTAAGTGCTTGTTAATTGGAGTTATTTTCCTTATCTTTTCTTCTGTCCATCACTTAAATTATTAAAGATCTAGTCAGCTTGTTATCTCGCCTTGTGAAAGATCTCTTCAGAATTTTTGGTTGCATCTCGGATTTTATCAAATACAAACCCCATAGCCCAATGGATGTGTAATTTGTCTCAACCAACTTTAAAAATCCTTTACAACAAAACAAAACTCGTGCCTTTACCTGGCCTAATATCTTTCAAACAAAGCTAAATCTTATAGAGAGATCCCTCTCTTAAGCTGGAAGGGATAGATCCCAGCTTTAAAAGTGGTTGGTTAAGGTTACCTTTGTAGATTTCCTCTTTTTCAACCTCTAGGAAATTTACCGAGTGCTAACAGTTTACAATCATAAATTATTTAGGAAAATCACAACCATACGGTTGCGATGAAACATTACGCGTATTGTTGGACAACACTGTCACCGCTACGCAAAAAATTCTGGCTTTTATTGTGCAACTGTTGGCTGCAAAATCTATGCAGTGATTTCACGTGGCAGATCTTCATGCTGAGGTTGCACACGCAAATCCAGTTGGATGCAGAGAATGGGATCATCCAATTTGTTTGTAGATTCTTTGTTGAAATTCACCTGTAGTTGTAAGGCCCTATTTGTCCTTCTCAATGACAAGATATGTCTTTTCAAATTCTTCATTTGTCTCAACAAAGCCCCATTTCTTTTCAATTTTAATTAAGCGTCCGAGAGAGATGCACATGCGTTATCAATAACTGGTTTGCATTCCTTGAAATGTTCCATGATTCTTTCCTCTGACATCCTCTTTTCCTCCCTAAGCTCAATGATTACATATTGGGCTTATCCAAGATGCTTTTTAAGCCAAATTATATAATTTTCTCTTGTTGTTGGTGATGTAGGAGATAACTGATCTGCTTGACTCTGTGATGTTGGTGTTTCAATAATTTTTTCTGCCAGCTGCCTTCTCAATTCTCTATTTTCTTGATAAGATTGGGCTATGACGTGTTGAGCTTTCTTTAGTTGTTGTTTCACTTCCTCAGTATTTTCATTTTCCTCACCTAACTCCGCCTTCTTTTCATCAATTCCCTAGTTTTCACATTCAACAAGCTCTAGCTAAACTGTGGGTATGGGAAATCTCCTCACAGAGGACCTAGTGTGCAGTTTACTAGGAGCTTGGATCTCCTCACTTTTATCTGTAAATCTTGACTTTCTTCTTTTCTAGGATGTTGGATGACTGAATGATGAGTCTTCCATTTCTTTCCCTTTTCTTCTTTTAGTAACATCTCCCCTCCTTACCTCTGAACGATGAAGTGTTGATTTCTCAGCAAATAGAGTAATGTCTCCTTTAGGGTCTCTGGAAATGTTATAGCTGAAATTAGAAAATAATTCTAGTCCTTGTTCAAATTTCTCAACTCTTCAACCACCAACATCCTAATTAATGAAAAATGGAATAAGTTGTTCCCTCGCTGATCAGCTTTGGCTTGGACATTGTCTTCCATCTTTCCCAAGCTTCGACACAAGAAGAAAGGTAATTTTAAGGGATTTTCCCCTGTGAAATGAATCAGTAACCTGATGTAGTATGGATGCACCTTGTCGAATCTTTCTTCACAGGTGAAGTATTTCCTAATTGTCTTCAAAATTTTCTTAAAAGGTTCCAAGAGATACTCGCTTGGAATGTCGGCTCCAACTTTCTGATTTCCATATCCAGGCTTAATGAAATTCATATAACATGAAGTGTCTAAAGGCATACCTTTAAACTGTTTTCTCAATGCAAAGGGATCTCTGTCACTGCTAACATAGTTTCCTTTGTCACTTGGAAAGTGATTCCCACAATTGTTACACTAACACCAGTAAAATTGAGGGTGAATTGCTCAGTTAGTTGCACATTATATCCTTGAATCCTTTCACAGAAATGCATACATTTGGATTGTTCAAAAGACGCCCTGATCATCGGGCCTACATTTATTAACTTTAAATCCTGAGGTTCAAACCTCACAACCCTACCACTTCTTACATTCTTTCTTTTTCTTTGGGAAGTTTCCATGGTGTCAGTATATGTTGATTTCAAGCGTGCAACAATAAATTGTAATACCCTCTCTGCGCAGCGAATGAGAATGATAAACTTTGCAAAAGGTACAAGAAAAGGTAGCAATAGGAATCTTTGCACGACAATCAAATCAATAGCAGAAAATTCAGCGCAGCATTAAAGTGCGACGGAAAAATTCGGTGCAGCGGAAAACTTGGCGCGGCAGCAAATAACAATTGGAAACTTGGCACAACAAAAATCTTAGTGCAGTAGTAGGTAGTTTAGAAGAAAGAAGGTTGACTGTGAGAAGAAACAACTCGTTCCAAAAAGCTAGTTTGCAACGGGCTCTAAGAAAAATTTTGAACAATGGCTGAAAGCAATGGAGGAGACACAACAAAATCAGAATAGCAGACTTACGTAATGACTAACAACAAATAGTTTTTACACAGCGAAGGGCTTCAGAGCTTGCTGAAAAAACTATGGACGACGCACAAATTTTGAAAGTGATGGAGAAGTATGAATGGCGACCAATATTTATTCTAGAACAGATAATGAATGAAATCATGGAAAAGGACAGTAAATCCATAGCGACGAGAAGTTTGAAAGTAGGTTAAAGATTTGATTAGCGAACTCGTGCAACGGGTACACTTTTGAAGTATGAAAAGTACAAACAATAAGAGTGTTGTTAGGAACCAAATATCAATATAGCATAGAAAAACCTCAGAATAAGTACTCAACGCCTTGAAAAAGAGAGAAATTCAAATAATAAGCCTCTTCGAGGGGGCAACCTCCTTATGCCCACATAAATGTCCAAATACAAGATGATTCCAAATGAAAATGTCTCCTTGGTATATATAGGATACTAGGAGGTATAATTACAACTAATGGACTAAAGCCGACATAAATAAAATAACATTACTAACATAATATTGTTGTGAGTGGGAAATCCCCCTACGGACTAGCATTAAGGGTTCTGTAATGCATGCAAAAATGACCTAAAGTCTCCTACTTCTTACCATCATCCCAATCAAAAACCCCATTATTCATGTGTAAATACAAGGTTAAAAAGATCAAGTTACTGTACCTTAGTTTCTGTGTTTGATGTCGATCCTTTAATGTTCGGTCGCTCCTTGACTGCAAGTCTCCTCCCAAAGGTGACCTACATTCACAAATGGACAAACAAAGAACTCCAAACATGCATATGATATATGAACTAATGGGTTAGATATTCTGTCAAAATATAATCAAATTTGAACATTAAAAACCTCATATGGTGGGACGGGAAAAGTACTTCTTGTTATTAATCTCACAAGTGTAACTTACAATAGTGAGATCAACCACTGCTCCTCAAATCTGGTCATGGGATTCTCTTCAACTGTGCTCCAACTAATTTCGTATGTGCTTCTCTTCACACAATGGTTGAAAAAGGTTGGGGCAAGGGGAATGCTAAATCGGGTAGAGTTTATTTATTATTATTTTCCCCCTCTTCCAAATAGGACCCCTACCCCTTCTTTTATAGGATAGAAAGGGCTAGGTATTTGGTCGAGTGACCAGCTATGGGAAGTCAAACGATTTAGGTAATCTACCTAAAACTATGTGTTTCATCTTCACTTTCCATTTTTCATGCTTTTTTAGGTATACGTGGGATGTAGTGGGTCAGCTAGCGTATACACGCATGCAGTAGTGGAGCAGGGCATGTATGCCTTCAAAAAAGGGTGTTTTTAAGAAGTTTTTTAGTAGTGGCTTGGCAAAAGATGTAAAATGAGATGGCCTGATGCCAGGTAAGCATATCTGGTGAAAATTAGGGTTATAACGGATGCCCCCTAATGTGTGAGGTTAGAAGAGCATCTGATGGCCGAAATACATTATCAATCTTCACCAATGTACTAAACAAGTGAGCCAAAGGACCATAGTTCGAGAGGTGCCATTTGCAAAATAATAATTGTCTCACCGAGGCGGGCATACCCATGCTCGAGATGAAATAAAATCATGGCTGCAAATCAAATACACTGCAGATCCATGTCATATAACTATATAAAGTGTATCCACGAGCAATACGCAGTAGATCTACATCTTGAAATAAAAAAGATATACATGCATAGTATCCATCTTCCAGAAGCTAATAATGCGTGATGGCTAGAGATGAGGCTTTCAGAGCTCGAGAAACAACTTCAAAATCTTCATAACTCGAGTAGGAGTGTTATATGAGTGTATGAATTCACTACCCAGAGGTCTTCGACGGCTCATCAGGAACGGACTAGAGGATCTTGATGATCAGGCTAAGGGCTTCATTGATTTTGAACAAAGACTTGATTGGGATTTCGGGATGGTCGAGCATGAGGGCAAGAGACAAACTGCGGAGAGGCTGACTCAGGCTTGGTAAAAACTTCCCTTGGACAATAGCACGACAAATGATGAGACTTAGGAAGCATGGTATTGACATAAGTTCACGATGCAAGAGGCAACACAAACTCTCCATATGTTTGGAAGAATAACCAAACAAAGGAGGACACGACTCTATGTAGCGAGAACAACTTCCTAAGGTCATATTAAATCCCAAAGCTTGAAAAATAGACAGAAGTATGTGCTTTGTCCAAGGGCGACTCATTGTGCTGCCAACAAAAAGAAAATATTTTTCCCTTCCTCTTTTTGGGGTATATTTGAATTTTTTGTCTTTTTCAATAATTTTGGAAATCTTGAAAAAGAATAAAAGAATGCTATGTTACAAAGAAGGAACAAGTGTCGCAAACATACTAGTTCCAGGCGCAAGGAATAGACTGATGCTCAAAGCAAGGAGACATATGTAAGACAAGGACACTCAGAAAAATCCCTCCAGGGGTCAAGGTGTCAAGACACGGAGGCAAAGTGCTACAAGGCTTGCGTAAAAAGCATGCTTTAGGTGGTTCAGTTGAGAGCAACATGGAGTCAGCATTAGGCCAAATACGTAGGAGTGCAAATGCAATTAATAAGACACAATGATAACATCCTTCGATCTAATTTTAATGAGCCCAAAGAAGGTAAGCTTGATGGTTTTTCATTTTTAGAGAGTCTAAAAAAGTGTAAAAGGAAACTCCACTATGCTACCTTTTTTGAAGGTATTCTAGTTGGTTCGAAAAAGGGGTAAACTAGCACTGAAAAGACATCTATTCAAAATCATTTTAATGAGTGTGATAAAGACAAGATCACTCGACAATATTTTCATTTTTAAGGAGTCTGAAAAGAGCTTAACTATGGACTCCATAAGGGATGTTCTTCTAGACCATTTTAACGAATGTGAAGGAACAAGGTCACTCGACCATCTTTTCACTTTTAGGGAGTGTAAAAAGAGCTTAACTATGGACTCCATGGGGGTTCCTTTTTCATAAATTTAGTTCCTCAGGCCTGAAAAAGGGTTAAAATTATACCTGAGAATAATCTTCTAGGGACCCAAAGCTCCTAGAGTATATATTTGTTCGTACAGTTGACCATTTGGACCGAAAAAGGGGTAAACTACCGCTGGACAGACGTGCCTTCAAATTTCAGTTTAACGAGCATGAAGGGAAACAAGATCACTCGACAATCTTTTCATGTTTAAAGGGTCTAAAAAGGGCTTAAAAGGAGACCCATTGTGTTTTTTGGGAGTCCCGAGGGTGAGGTCAAAAGTGATAATGAATCATGTACATGAGGCTCAAACTCATAATCAGGATAAAACTAACAAGGAATCCTGAGCCTATAGTCACTAGAGATGGCATGGATGCCAAAATGCAACCAGGATCTATCTAGGGCATCCATGAAGGGTTAGGATCTACCAATAAAATACGACACTTATAGAGCAACAATGATGGTTCCGTGTCGTACTTTGGTGGGATCGATCCTATGGCAAAGCGAAAAATACAACGAGGTGCAACAAGTGGAGGTGGAATCCTATCTTACATGCACAAAGTTGGAAAAATGACTTTTTACCAGAAGACCTTGAAAATGACCCAAATCTCCAAAAAAAATTCCCAATACCCAAAGTACCACTTATTGTAACAAGCCGTAAGAAACTCTTGAACCATACTAAAATATTTTCAGTCTAGAAAAAACGACAAAGGGGTCCAAAAAATGACAAAAAGGGGCCAAAAAGTCTATAAATAAAAGCTGGCAGCTCATTATCACCATTGTTAATTGAGAAATTGGCTAAGAAGCCAAAAATGCCCCTTTGTAAAAAGAGTTGATTCCTGGAGATTCAGCAGATGGAACGAACTTCTGCTTGGACCAAGTAAGTACATACTAACCCCTCTTGCATTTCAAATTCTCCTTTTTGCATTTAATTTTATTGTTTGGGGGGGCGCTGACCTTTAAAAAGGTCGGCCCTACGTATACATGGGATGTCCTATGACAACCAATGTATGCTCGCATGCAGAGTAAATACTGCACACGGGCATACATGATTGTGTATATTACAGCCCGCGTATACCCTCAACATATGGAAAAAATGAAAACATGCAAGATCTAATCTCTCCTAAACTTGTAAATTGCAGGATGTATGTCCATTGGAGAGAGAGAGAGCATGGGGACATTGATTTTCTGGTCGGTGAGGACCCTGCTGCTACCGCTGTCTTGGCGCAATGCGATTTACAAAAAAAAATCCAGTGTGCTTTCATGTGGGCACAACCGAGACTGTTGAATGCCTTGATAGATTATTGACATCCTGACGTAGAGGCCTTCATGCTTGAGGGACATTCGTTGACTCCAACGACTGAGGATATCTACTTTCTAACTAGCCTCTCGAGGAGAGGGGAACCAGTCAATTTTCGCATATTTTCCTCCGGGCCTCTCAACATAGCGGAGTTGATTGGACTCCACTATGAAGTCGACACAGATAAAATGGGCACACAGGGGCCGATAAACAAGATCTCGAACCTATCACTAAAAGTGATAGTTTTTCTTATTGGATGGATTACTAGATCCGCAGATCTACATCAGGCTTCCCTGGCGCACATGAATTGTGTGGTTCAGTGCTTAAATGCACAATTTTTTGACTAGAGTACTACTTTACCGGATTGCATGAAATGGCATCTAATAGAGTGTCGTATGTTGAGGCACAGAAACTTCGAGTTTGGGACTATTATGTGCTCTTTCTTCTTCGAGAGGGTACCTAGCCTTAGTCCGAGGGAGACAGTACGAGGGCATATAGCCTCTTCTCCAGCAATAAGCAGATGGGCGACATTATTTCCGTGACAAGGAGGAGGGAGGACTATTGAGGCCTTCGACGAATTTTTTTTCGACTGGTAGTCTCGGCAGATCCTGATGATAGAGGACTATCCTTATGCCGGAATCGATTTTTCCAGGGACCCTGACATGGGTGTACCTCCCAGAGTGGTACGAGGAGAGCTAGGTATTCTTGTTTTTCAAAGTTATTTAATTTTTGTGTCTTTTTTATATATATAATTTTTTTATATATACCAGAGCATTTGACAACTATGTATTTGTTATGTGCAAACGTGGGGCCAGTGCGTCCAACAGAATTCACTAGGACTAGGTGGTGTCCTCGACCAAAGGCGGGACCAGCTGCAGTCGGTGGACTAGAAGCAGCAGGGGGACCTCCAGTCGAAGAGGCTGAGAGAGTATTGAAACAGGTAGAGAGGAACCTCACCGTGCTTACTCGTACCACCCCTATGGAAGAGATCAAGGATCTCCCACCGTCCATGCAGACTCACGTCTTTGGGGTATCGCGGACTTGGGTCCAGCTTTTTCAATGTTTAGCTAACGTGGTTGTTCACTATGGCAAGGCCAATAGGCCCTGCCCTTAGCTCAAACTTGAATTCTTATGTGATGAGGGCACCTTTTGTATATTTTTTAGGGCATGAGCCCCGTGAGTCTTTACTAGACATCTATTTTTTGAGGCACTCGTGCCCACTTGTGTATTCTGGTGCTTTGTGATATATATATGGATTTTTTTTTATCTTTTTGTGTTTTATGGATTACACCTATTTACAAATGTATTTACTTGTGCGTGTGTGTGATTTTTATTACATGTGTGCAAGATTCCAATCTAATATATGATTAGCTAGAGTATCTATAACTTGATTCAATCTCCTAGGAACATGCATATATGTAATGTAATCAAAGCTTCGTTCTAAGAGACATACCCTAAGGAACCGTCGATGTAGAGTAGGATCGTAAATGCAGTAGACTCCATTTAACTGAGACACAACCAGCTGGGCATCTAAATAAACCTGGAGGTGAGAGATACCCAGTGACAAAGCGTCACGAAGTAACTCAAGAATTGCGCTATATTTGGCGACATTGTTTGTAGTGTCACCTAATCAGATACCTTCTGAAGATAGCAACTAGACCTGAGGTGTGAAAACCGCCCAAGCTGCGGAAGCAAGCCTCCTAGTGTGTCAGCTAATGCCATCTGTGAACCCCACGAACACCTCTAATTCACTTGACATCTTCCACAGTGAAAAAGATAACATCAAAAAATGACACGTCCATAAAACTAACAAACAAAACTAAAAAGTAATAGTACAAGACTATACATATGTTACAAAAAGTCAACCGAGGTGACCTACCTACGAGTAATA
>JASDQU011313082.1:12904-24879 GCA_032191745.1 Picea mariana
GCATCACTCCACCTCAGCACATGCCAACCGATTGACACGCGTGGTATACATTCAAGGAAGGGAGAGGCACTTCCCTCTCATTTTTCCTTTGAGAATCTAAGGCAAGAACAAAGAACATTAATGTCGACAGGTTGGAAGAGCCAAGTTGTGCCTTCGCACAAGATGGAGATAAGGTCGCCTTTAATTGGTTGACGGTAGGAGGGATATGCATCCTATTTGGAGCAGATTTCCATCATTGTAATTTGACCATTAGTCAGGCATTTTAAATGGTGATTTGACACCACTAGCTTAGCTTGGAGGGAAGCTCATTGAGCCCCTCTTGTATAAATCTTTGTATTGTATGTTTGGTAGAGGCTGCTGAAATTTGATGAAAAATCGTTGTAAGACAGGAGGAGAAATGCATAGGAGATAGGGAGAGAAACACAGAGAGTCGAGACTCAGTTGTAGTTCGAACTCCCTTATTGTAATGAACATTTTGCCATTAATTGAAAATTGTGGTTTTTCCTATTATCAATTTTTGTGTAATAGATATTTTGTGTTGAATGTCATTTGTATGCATTTGAATTGTAGATGAATGTTAGAAATCGTCTGCAGGGATAGAGATACAATTTTCTATCTGTGAGTGTGTCAGATTAACTCTGGTTCTCTAGGCTAAGTGCAAGGAGTGTGCGACAGAGTGTGGAAACTTTGTGAGTCGATGAAAAGAGTGCATGTCTGAACTCAGTGGAGTTAGAGGAGAAGCTGTCAGGAGGGCACACCAGGTTAATTCAAAGACTCGGGAGGAAATTTCAAGGTGGTTAAGTACCTTGGAAAGAAGGACTATGTAAAAGGAATCACAGTTCAGTGTTACTGAACAACATTCTTCGAGGAGGGCATTGAGTCGGTGCGAGAGTGTGCCAGAACAAAAAATTCTGAAGTGTTGGAATCCTTAAGAGAACCCCAGGGTTGCTGAACACTCTGAGGAAAGAAGGCTTTGCAAGAGTGCATCGACAAAGGAAAGGATATTCCTTAAGAAGCTCAAGCGGGCTAAGGGAGAAGTCGTTGAAAAGCTTAGGTGAGTGAAAGGAGTGCATCGAGGAGACTATAAGTCCATCTTACAAGCTCAAAAGGGAGAGCGAGAAATGCCCAGGAGGGCAGGAGAAATTTCACTGAAGGACGTAGAGGAACTGAGAACCTTGGAAGTTTTCAAGTCGAGCAAAGTCATAGAAGAGTTTGCACAAAACTCTGCAAGGACTACAGAAGGAATTTGAGAATAGCCTATGTCTCAAAAAGGGAAAAGTGTGCTAAGTGTGAAAAGGATTCAAGGACTTTCCGAAGTCCTGAAGACCATAAAATCGTCCACCTTCCAGGAAGACAGGTGGAAGCAGATCCGAGAGTTCGAGGATTCAGAATTCAGAAGATTTGCAAAGAGAACAATTCAAACTTTACGGAGGGAGAAGTGGGGAGTGATTCTGGATCGATATATCCAGGAGGATGCGTGGCAGAGATCCACGTATTTCGGAGGAAGAACCCTTCAGAGGAAAGTCAAAGAGAGAATATCTGAAGAGCCCGAAGACAAAGTAATCCTAGTCGTCTGTTAAGATAGGAAACGTGACGAGAAGTCAACATTTCATTGATTCTCAAATCAGAGAAGATAGAGTTGGAGGAAGAGGGGACTCATGAATTCCAAACTCACGATTTGATCTCAAACGTCGAGTGCGAGGAGAACGTGGATCGTACATTTGGTCTTGAAGAATTCATTGATTCGAAAATTGGGAAAAGGGGAGTAAGCAGCTCGCAAAATTTCTGAATCATGGAGTCATGAAGGGAGTTGGCCCACGATTGTAGTTCGTAGTCACATCAAGGGGGAACCTAGCATAGAGATCTAACGTCTGTTGGCGTTAATATTTGAAGAGCGCTAAGGAGAGCGTCTGTGGTTGTCACACAATCTGCGCCAAAAAGGTAGAAGGACCTGTGACAAGTTAAATTAGTTCCCATTAGGAGCCCAACAAGCCATTCAGTTCAATGACTTGAATGATCCTAGACCGGGAGGTCGAGCAGCCCTCTGAGGGGAAGGGGGAGGTCTACGCCAGGAGTGGTATCAGAGAACAATTTCCATCTGTATATTTCAGGTGAAGGAGAATGTGAATATGGCTACTGAAGGTCATAGACATGGTCGAGAAAGGGCCTCCAACAAAAAAGCAAAGATGAAGTGGAGAAATATCTCTACGAGATAAGGGCAGAGATGGAGAGGCTAGCATTCAATATGCAACAGGAGGCAAAGGTACAATGGAGGTATGAGTGGCCTTTGAAGAGAATAGCTAAGTGTCTTGTTCGAAAGTTGTTGGCCAGAGGACAACAACATGTGTTAAAAAGGTGGCTGAGGTATGCTGAAAACCTCAGTGATGAGGGAAAGAGATATGGCAGGGCTCTCGTAGGTTTCCAGGTGAGAAATTATAAGGGATCAGTGGATCTCGTAAACTTCCAGGAGGGAAGAAGAGACATCCTGAATTTCCAAGTGGGCAAGGGAGAAGAGGTGAGCTCAGTTGAGAGTTTGCATCAGGGGGTGTTGATGGATGAAGAGGAGGAAGAAGAAAGACCTCGCTCAGGTGAAAATTCATGTGGAATTATGGACCATGTGAATGAAGATGTTGAGAAGTTAAAAACTTCCACCGTCAAGGAGAAGGATCATGGGAGTATTCTGGTCATTGGGGGAATTGAAGTATTCCTACCACATAGCCCGATTGAGGCCAGTGAATGTGTTGCAGATGCAACAAAAAGACAACTAACAGTGATAGTCATAGCAGAGGGGAAGGAGAAGATGTTGATGTCTTCCCTAGTATAAGAAGAAGAGAATACAGTTAAGATTCTCACTCCATGGGAGAAAGAGTTGGAGATGTTGGAGGATTGGTTGAACGATCCAGAACCAGAAAATGGCTGCCAGGGGACAATCATTAAGATTGTAGGAGAAAATCATTCAACATAATTTCTTGGAAATTTCAGCCGAGGAATTGAGCAAGAGATGACTGCAACGCTGAAGCATGCAAAAAAATAATAAGTCAAATACTAGCATGAGGAGCAGCTGGAAGAAGTTGAAGTTGAACCAACACAAGAGGAACTGGCAAGAGCAAATATGTCAAAAGGGGAAACTGAGCAGAAGTCCAATAATGAGAATCCTACAGGAATGGAAGTTGCAGTAGAGTGGCAAGATAAGACCACAAGAGATGGAGAAAATAACTTGGGGGATCGATGTGATTTACCCATTGACGAGGAAGAAGTGCAACAAACTAGTGTGCAAAAGGAGAGCCAAACGATGGAGTAGTTGGATGAGGTGGTTGAGGAGATAAGAAAGATGATGGTGGGGTTAGCATAAGGAGCGATCAGCATGGAGAAGCTAGATGGAAAGGAAATTTCATGAGCCGCGGAAAAGAGGTAGGATCAACAACAACGAAGCAGAGGAGAAAAAAGACAACCCTAGGAGAAAGTTTGGGATCTAGGAGGATTTCAGTCGAGCTGGAAATCTCATGAGAAAGAGCCCATTATTTTTGTAGTCGTGGAGTATGATGCAGGAGCATCTCTCCACCTCATCACATGCCAACCAATTGACATGCGTGGTGCACATTCAAGGAAGGGAGAGGCATTGCCCTCTTGTTTTTCCTTTGAGAATCTTAGGCGTGATCAAAGAAAATTAATCCCGACAGGTTGGAAGAGCCAAGTTGTGCCTTCGCACAAGCTGGAGATAAGGTTGCCATTAAGTGGTTGACAATAGGAGGGATCTGCATCCGATTTGGAGCATATTTCCATCATTGTAATTTTCCCATTAGTCAATAATTTTAAATGGTGATTTGACACCATTAGCTTAGCTTGGAGGGAAGCTTGTTGAGCCCCTCTTGTATAAATCTTTGTATTGTATGCCGATAGAGGCTGCTGGAATTTGATGAAAAATCATTGTAAGCCACGAGGATAAATGCATAGGAGATAGGGAGAGAAACACAGAGAGTCAAGACTCAGTTGTAGTTCATATTCCCATATTGTAATGAACATTTTGCCATTAATAGAAAATGACAGTTTTTCCTGTTATCAATTTCTGTGTAATGGATATTTTGTGTTGAATGTCATTTGTATGCATTTGAATTGTAGATGATTGTTAGATATCATCTGCAGGGATAGAGATACAGTTTTTTATCTGTGAGTGTGTTGGAAGTTTGGTTCTCTAGGCTAAGTGCAAGGAGTGTGCGACAGAGGGTGGAACGTTGTGAGCCGACGCAAAGAGTGCATGTCTGAACTCAATGGAGTCAGAGGAGAAACTATCAAGAGGGCACACCAGGTTAATTCACAGACTCGAGAGGAAATTTCAAGGTGGTTAAATACCTTGGAAAGAAGAACTATGTAGGAGGAAGCACAGTTCAGAGTTATTGAACACTCTGTGACATTCTGCTAGAAGGGCATTAAGCCAATGCGAGAGCGTGCCAGATCAACACATTCTGAAGTGTTGGAATCCTTAAGAGAACCCCAAGGTTGTTGAACACTCTGAGGAAGGAAGTCTTTGCAAGAGTGCATTGACAAAGAAAAGGAGATGCCTTAAGAAGCTCAGGTAGGCTAAGGGAGAAGTCATCGAAAAGATTCACCGAGTGCAAGGAGTGCGTCGAGGAGACTGTAAATCCATATTACAAGATCAGGAGGGAGAGTGAGAAACTGGCAGGAGGGCATGAGAAAGTCCATTGAAAGACGCAGAGGAATTGAGAACCTTGGAAGTTTTCAAGCCGAGCAAAGTCGTAAAAGAGTTTGCATAGAACTCTGCAAGGAGTGCAGAAGGAATTCGATAATAGACTAAGTCTTAAGAAGGGAAAAGTGTGATAAGTGTGCAAAGGAGTTGAGGGATTTTCGAAGTCTCGAAGATGATAACATCATCCACCATCTAGGTAGACAGGTGGAAGCAGATCCGAGATTTCGAGGATTCGGACTTCGGAAGAGTTGCAAGGAGAACAATTCAACTTCGCGGAGGGAGAAGTGTGGAGTGATTCTGGATCGTTAGATCCAGGAAGACGCATGGTGAAGATCCACATATTTTGGAGGAAGAACCCTTCAGAGGAAATTCAAGGAGAGAGTATCTGAAGGGCCAGAAGTCGAAGCAATCCTAGCCATCCATTGAGATAGGACATGTGGCAAGAAGTCAACATTTCACTAATTTGAAAATCAAAGAGGATAGAGTTGGGGGAAGAGAGGACTCGCAAAGTATGAACTCATGATTTGATCTCAGCCGTCGAGTGCAAGGAGAATGTGGACCGTAGATTTGGTCTTGAAGAATTTGCTGATTTGGAAATCGGGAAAAGGGGAGTAAACAACTCGCAAAAGTTTCGAAGCACGGAGTCGCGAAGGGAGTTGGCCCATGGTCGTAGTCCGTGGTCACATCAAGGGGGAACCTAGCATAGAGAGCTAGTGTCCGTTCGCGTTAAGATTTGAAGAGTGCTAAGGAGAGGGTCTGCGGTTGTCACACAATCTGCGCCAAAAAGGTAGAAGGACCTTTTACAAGTTAAATCAGTTCCCATAAGGAGCCCGACGAGCCATTTGGTTCGATGACTTGAATGATCCTAGACCTGGAGGTTGAGCAACCCTTTGAAGGGAAGGGGGAGGTCTGCGCCAGATAGAGAATTAGAGAGCAGGAGAGAGAGGAATGTGGAGAGAAGATGAAGAGAGTGAGTGGGGTAGAGAGAGATCAAGGGGGAATAATGGGGGAGAGAGATGAGAGAGGGGAAGAGGGGGAAGAGAGAGTGAGGTCGGAGAGAAAGAGAGGAAGATAGAGGGAGGGAGGGAGAAATGGGAGGGGGAGGGAGAGAGAGAAAGAGGGGGAATTTATTTGTGCTAATAATTCATGCGCACTTTAGTTTTCACACCCGCCTAAAAAAATTGAAATTCAAATAGTGCGAACATGCTTTAGAAACAAGCACACGTTCCTAAAGCACGTGCACACTATTTGAATTTCAATGTTTTTTCGGGCGGGAGTGAAAAATCTAGCATATGTGTTTTCTAAGTTGGTTGGCTCAAATTTAGGTTCGATATGACAAACCTAGTGGTTCATTCTGCAAATACATAAAAACCTCCATTTTTATGAATTCCTCTCCATATCCTCTCCATATCTTTGACGTTGTTTTTCTATAAGCTACACAATTAAGTTATTGACGAAACTACAAACATAGATAGAGTTGGTTGTGTAGATTCCAAATACACAATTTTTTTTAAATTAATAATTTTTACTATTTTTAATCTATTCTTGTCAAAATCCTAGAATACATACCTCTCTTATTTCTTCTATAACTATTTTTTGGCTTAACCATTTCTCTAATGAGTTATATGCCGCACTAGAGGAGACCAATATCTATTATCTAAAAAAAATAGAAATTGTTTTGATCATGTTAAGACCCTCTTAGCCTGCACGGCTTAACCATTTCTCTAATCATTTATATGTGGCACTAGAGGAGACTAATATCTACGATCTAAAAAAAATAGAAATTGTTTTGATCATGTCAAGACCCTCTTAGCTTGCACGAACAAAAGAAAAACAGGTTCTCTATAAGCATACAAGTTTTTGGAACGAAATTTCATTGTTAAGGTACTCAACACCTACACGAACAAAAACATATACCTTATATTTTGTTGGAAAAATAATATCACTGTTAGAAAAAATCAAATTCTATGAATAAAAGTTGAATAATCCCTCCAAATTAATAGATTGTTGTTTTTGAGGTTTGCATTGCCACTAACTTCTCATGAGAGATCATCATTAACTTGCACTCACCCTACTAAAGTTTTTACAAATCTAAAAATTATTGAATCCTTATCATTTTAATATATATAAAATAACAAATTAAAAATAATAAAAAGATATTGTGTAATGTGTTGAAAAATAAAAAAATTATTTAAGCAAACAAATTCACAAGGAAAAAATATATAAATAGATAAATAGATATTGTATGATACAGTGAAAGATAAAAGATAAAATTTATAATGAAACAGATTAATTTATAATGAAACAAATTGACCAGAATAAAGATAGTTAATAGGCCAATCAAAGATAATTTGGTTTACCTTCAACGAAAAAGACAATTTATAGTACATTTAAGTAACACAAGAAATGATGAAAGGAATAACATGAGTACCACTGCTTGCAAAAGCTTTACAACAGCCATGTGATGAAAGGAATAACATGAGTACCACTGCCTGCAAAAGCTATACAACAGCCATGTGATGAAAGGAATAAAGTTGACAGATTTAATATACCAACATATTGCAAGTGTCATTCGAACGTTATTGAATTTATTGGAGGCATTGGTCATCAACAAGATCAACGCTTTTTCTTTTCACTTTTTTCTTTTTGATCGAGCTATAGATATCTTGTTGAAATTGTTAAGGTAGATTATAGGTTTTCACAATACTGGATTGATTTATATTTATATTGATTTATACAGTTAAAATTGTTTTAATTCAAATAGCTGAAATTACAATTTCCACTTTTCATAAACTAACACAGTTACATAATTGTGGGTGATGAACGTTGAAAGGACATATTTAATTTACTAAATCTAATTTTAATATAAACCCTAATTCATTGTGGTTGTGCTAGTATAATATGCACTCAGTTGTTAATAATGCTGCCAATAATGTACTATTATTCCGATAGTCCAACAAGAACCAGCTTAGTCCAACAAGAACCAACTAAAATACCAGTATTCTGATAGTAGAACAAGAGCCAACTAATCAACTTAACTGTTGTGAAAAGACTAACCAGGAATTCATTAAGCTCACCACTAATGGAGAATAAGAAAGGTTGCAATTATGGCGGCTGAGTGTAAAAGTGGCAGAAATGTAAATCTAGAGAAAAAAATTAATATCGAAGTAAATTTATAATTTCAAGTAAGTTTGTTAATCAATAGAAAGTCGCAATTAGATAGTCACACAGTAATTTCTTAATCATATTAAGTAAATGTTAAAAAGTAAACACAAAAATGCAAGAAAGTTATGAACATGAAATCCATTCATTGATTTGGAAGGACGACCAAGAATATGTCAGCATCTTCAATTGATAACCATACTATTGAAATTTATAATTAAAAAATGATTAAATGTACCCATTTCCAATAAAAGTATGCCTTGAAAAAAAACAGCTATTCAAACTTTCCTGTGGTCGGTTACAAATCACAACCCCAAACATTTAGTATACGATCCCTATAATTTCTGATACATCATACAACAAAAACACCTTCAATATTGAGAATATCGACATATCGACAATCCGACAACGAAATAATAACGGAGACCACATCAAATGTTTGGAATAACCGTTTGAGACTCCGACACAAGGAAAGAATATAGCCACACTCCGACATAAGGAAAGAATAAAGCCAGTGTGCGTTTCAATCGTCCCCGTACCGAATAACTGTCCATTAGCAATATATTGGATCTTCCTTGTGCAAAGAACGACGACGCAAAGGCTGCATGCGAAGATGAAACGGGCCGCTACATTCTTTGTTATCGTCGTCGGGCTCATAGCCCAAGGCGCTGTTGGTAATGGATTCCTTATAGTAATAACTGTTTTATGTTTTATGTTTTTTTTGTTGTTTAATTTTGTTTGAAATTTGGTGAAAATTTGTTTGATTTGTAGATTTTAGTGGTTAATTTTATATAATTTAAGTGTATTAAGAGTTTTTCAACATGTTTTTTTGGATTTAGAAATACAATTAAATAATAAAAAATTGCGATTTCATACAAATTTATGTTAACATATATGTTAGATTATATTATAAATATAAAAAAATAATTCAAAAATACAATTTAAATAACAAAAATTGTGATTTCATACAGATTTATGTTATCTAATGTTAGATTTATATTACTAGATGAAAAAAAAAAATATATATATATATATATAAACAACCCCGGTGGTGGTAACAAGGTTGATTCAACTTTTTTTTCCTTTACAGAAACCGAGTTTGATGCATTGTTTATTTTACAGGGTCGGAGGCCGAGTCGTTTGATTACAAAGGTCGGAGAGGGCCCGAACACTGGGGAGATCTCCAGAAAGATTGGAAAGCCTGTGCTGATGGTAAACACCAATCCCCCATTGATTTGGCGAGCAAGAATGTAAAGATCTTTCCTCGTCTCGGCAGATTACAACGCAGATATCACGCTGCCARTGCAACGCTAATCAATCCAGGCCCCTACATCATGGTAATTATAAATAAATAATTCTTCATCTAATCCGGACTATATAGGAAGTATATATAGATCTTAACGCCGGCTTTTTGCAGGTGAGTTGGCCAGGCGGTGCGGGGACTATTCGCGTCAATGGAGGCAACTTTACTCTCATTCAATGCCACTGGCATTCTCCGGCTGAGCACACCATCAATGGCAGACGGTAACACTGGCTTCATATATTTCTTTGTAATCCTATTTCATATTTATTTTCAATGCACTGAATTGGGTTTCAGTTGGTATATTGCAGATACCCATTAGAGATACATATGGTGCATAAGTCTGATAACAACCAAACAGCTGTTATTGGGATTTTATACGAGTATGGAAGACATGATACGTTCCTCGGAGAGGTATTGATGGCATTTTCATGGGTGTTCACGAAGTATATCACAATTTGATTATTTTTCTTCATTGGAAAGTTGTTTTTATTTGCTTTATTTTTTGGAATATTTTCTGGTTATATTAATTGGAATTTAGTAAGTGATTGTTAGATCTGCAGATTTTAATGGTTATTTCTGTATAATTTCAAAATAAAAATAAAAATTTAAACAGTAATTTAGTATAGATTAAGTCTTCTGATTCTAGAAAAAAAAAAAAAAATTATAACAATTTAACAGTTGAACAAAAACGTCTCCCAGTTGTAGGAGTTAAAACACTCCTTAATGTTAAAGTAATCTGTTCGAAACCTGTGGAGACAACAAATCCAACCATATTAAGAGTTGGTGTCCCTCAAACACAGTACCATGTTTCTCGACCAAACATATTTTCTAATACTTATAAAAATCTATATATAATCTCAATCAATATATCTCATTTAATATTCTGTTTGTGGGCGTGGTATCCATGTGCAGTTGACAGAGGAAATAGTGGCCGTTGCTGCAATGAAACCAGCAGAAGAAAAAGAAGCTTTGGGCATTGTAGATCCGATGCACATAAAGTTTGGGAGCAGGAAATATTATAGATATATGGGATCCCTCACCACTCCTCCCTGCACAGAGGGAATCATCTGGACGATTGTTAAAAAGGTATGTTTTCAGCAAGAAACCCAGGGGGTCGGAAGTCTGAGTGTTGATGCGAACAGATAGTGAAATTAAATGAATTGGTGATTGTTGCAGGTGAGAACAGTTTCAAGGGAGCAAGTCAGGGCCCTCATAAGGGCTGCCAATGATGTGAGTACCGTTTTGCTTTAATCTGTTAATACCAATCGATGTAACACTAAATTAATAACATTTAATGTTTAAAACACTCCCAAGTTATATGTGGAAATTATATTTGACACTTCTTGGGCAAGCTATAGATCTAAGTGGACAAAGATCACAGTATAATTTTTAGCCTCAATTATATCTTAATTGATAAAATTATGTTTGGGAAAAAGTAAAAAAATTTAAGGTTTAGACTATATTTTTTTTAAATGATTGAATTGATATTTGGATTTGTGATCTTAAATTTGGTGGGGGCATTTTTTTTCCATCTAGTTTTTTTTAAAAATTAAAAATGTGATATAGTATTTTTTCATGTTTTTTTTTAAGATAGCAAAATTTATTAGAATTTAATTGTTTTTTTTTTGGCTAGTTTGATTGTGATTTATTGGACTAACTTGTGGTTGAAAAACCTTTACTCATGGGCATCTAAACCCTCAAAATCAATCATGGAGTGCCTTATCAACACACTCACTTGTCTTACATCTATCAGAATTTAATTGTTTTTTTTTTTTAAATAAAAAAGGGGTGGATCCTGCTATATTATATAGACAAAACTATTACAGAGTATGCATCAAAGTAGGTCTGGTGTCACCCAAAATGCTGTCGATTATCGGAAACCAGCATGTAAAGAGGGCAAGTAGCAAATAGCATTATAGAACATAAAAGTTGTTTGACATCTGTCTTGCCCAGAGGAAACCAGGACAGATGTCTATGGACTAAGTACATAAAGCAGCAACAAAGTAAAACTAAGAGCCAAGAAAACATGAAAAACCTAGATGCTTGGTGATTGGTCATCCTTGCCATCCTGCCACGTGGTCCCGGTAAAGATGAAAGCTTGCGCGTAGAGGGGGCATTTGCTCTTTGCTGGCACACTGGAAAAGGCGTCTAGGAACATGTCCATGCGCTGACCCATAATGAGGGCCAATGCTCCAGATCATCCAAGTGTCCACGGAGGTCAAAGATCAGTGCTAGGTGCTCCTCATGGATGAGTGACCCGTGCATGCTGCCACCCATGTCCATCGCTGCTCCAGAATCCTCAACAAACCTTCCTTGCGCCGCTTCTGCCTCTACTCCCTTCGTACCTGCTTTGTCCCCCTGTGTGTTTTGGCAATTGCACTGGTCATCACCAGGCTAAGGTATCTCCTCGACAATACAACCAGGGGTGTAGTCTACCAGAGTCGGAGTGGGTCTGCTTTCCATCCAATGAGTTGTCACGCAGGTATCCTCTGTAATCAGCTGGTCCGCTGGTAACGGTTCTTCCTCCACTATACAGGGGGGAAACTCCTCCATGAAACCAGCTTCCTGTATGCCCCCCAGCATATTCTCCAGGGCGTCTCGACTGGACCCAACTCCGGGCTCGGCGATGGTGGCAAGCCGTGCCAATTTCTTCGCTCTGGCCTCCTTCTTGAGAATTGAATTTGCAAGAGTCAGGGCGCGCTCCACCTTCTCCTTGCACCGCTTCTGCACTTTCTTTGCCTCCCAGACCGCTCCCCGTCGAGGTCGGCGTCTAATGCGAACCATGGCGATGGAACAGAGCAAATG
>JASDQU011313085.1:4052-24806 GCA_032191745.1 Picea mariana
CCACTTCTAGTGGTCTCTACCAACACATCTTCTACTTTAATGGAGGTTCTTTGAGGTAGTGAACGATATGGGGGCATTCATTCTATTTGCCACTTCTAGTGGTCTCTACCAACACATCTTCTACTTTAATGGAGGTTCTGAAGCAATTGGACCGGAAGGGATCTCCATGGCCAAAGAGGAATTTTGTTGTTCTTCCCCGTTAGAATTTAAATGCAACATCGCATAATCCAACATGACTTAAGTGTGTAAATAATATAATAATACTTATTATGCTTTTTAGAATTTTATATATGTTTCAATAATAATAATAATATATTTTTAAAATCAAGGATAAGCTAGATACCAAATTAGTGTATGAGATTCTTTCGTCTACCAATTTGATTAGTAAAGTCTACGAAGGTATACATATCCTACCCCTTCTAGATTTAAACTTGTGAACTCTTAAGAGGAAACACATGTTCTTAACCATTCACATGTTCTTAACAAATCAATAATCCATATATTATTACTGAGTGTGAATATAACAATTCGTTGTTCAAATTCAAATTTGTAATAGTTTTGAAAGAAATTTTATAATGTTTATAATTCTTTTTTTAATATGAAATTTAAAGATTTTATTTTATAGTTAATAAAAATGATGAAGTAACAATATACTTATGCTTGGAAGGAAAGGAAAATTGTGAAAAAAAAATTAAATAAAAAAAATTATAGATTGTCATTGGTATCAATATTTCTTTACATTAATAATAATATGTTATTTATTCTTGATAACAATATTTTATTAATGATAATAAATACATATCTAAACATATTAAAGATTGACAAATCCAAACATTTATTGTTTTATTATGTTTTACCCATCCATGAGATTTACTCATCTACATGACTCTATTGACATCGTAACCATGAGATTTACTCATCTACACGACTCTATTGACATCGTAACCATGAGATTTACTCATCTACACGACTCTATTAACATCGTAATCACCTCGTCCTTGATAACAATGGTCCTTGATAATGATGATCTGAGCTTCTTTTCTAAGTATAATAGGAAATGATCTGAGCTTCTTTTCTAAGTATAATAGGAAATCATTGATATTCTGGGAAATAATTAAATGAAATGGAAATCCAATGATTTCCTTAGTAATCACTTGGTCATTGATACCAACACGCTCTAGCTTATATTTTGAATAATACCAACCATTAATGAATGGACTAGATGCTTATGTAGAAAAGACAATTAATGGAACTATATAAAATAATTCAATGAAATAGATATCCATTCCCCATAAAAAAAAAATTGTACTTACATTTTGACAATCTATTTTGTACTTTGGAAAAACTTGCAATTCACTTAATTTAGAATTGGTAGAGAATAGCTAGCCAAAATTTTTTTTTAGTAAAAAAATAAAATCACTACTATCAAAAGTAGTCAACATATCAATCACTGGGCCCAAAAAAATCATTTTAAAAACTTGAATGTCATAAACTTTGTATATCAACTTCATTCAAGGAAAATGAACCAACTTTTAAAATTTATGAACAAGTATAACATAATGAGGACTAAAGGACAATTACTACTCAACATATTCAAATGAAAACTTTCACTAGACAACCCCCCCAAAAAAAAATCATTCCACAAACTTGAATGCCATAAACTTTGTATATCAACTTCATTCAAGGAAAATGAACCAACTTTTGAAATTTATGAACACGTATAACATAATGAGGACTAAAAAGACAATTATGCCAATTAGGATCTAACCTAAAATGACCCTTCTAAGTCATAAATTCCAACTATTCATATAATAACTGTGTAAATTCAGTTTAGATTTCAGTGTGAAAAAGATGAGGAAATCAAAGTGAATCTAATAATTCACTTTATTAAAATAATCTTTCATGAATATAACATCCCCAAATATCCATTAAATATAAAAAGTACACTTTATTAAAATAATCTTTCATGAATATAACATCCCCAAATATCCATTAAATATAAAAAGTACAAAATATCCATTAAATAAACAAGTATATATTATTAAGGATTACATTATATGAAATTGTTTTAATAGAAAATACAATAGTGTAATATGGAGACAATCCCAACGAAACAAGCTCACATTGCAAACGCGATACCTATCGAATGAATGAGTAAGACATGCAAAGCGCTGAAATAAATACAAAATAAAGTTTCATTCATTAAGTTAAGTGCATCCGTGGACTTTAGGGAAAGATATGGAAGTTTTGCAACTATTTGAATGGAGCCTCGTCGACTTAAGGGAAAGGTGTGGAAATTCTACAACTATTTGAACGCACCATCTTTGTTATACATGTTTTAATCTTGAGCTTTTGTAGATTTTATCATCAAACCACACCATTACTTAAATGGTTTTTAATTCCTTTATGTTTAACCATTGGTAGACATGTTGTATAATTTTTTTGTTTGTTTAACAATTGGTATTCCTGAAGCAGAACCCTTAAAGGAAAAATACTAGTATCTTCTTTCTTTATGAATACATGTCATTGAGAGGAAGGGAGATTGTCGAGGAAGTGCACACACGGAAATCAACAACAATCTTTTGAGGGATAATGTTATGGTTTATGGGACTTTAAATAAACCACCCTCTTTCCATTGCAGAGAAAGTCTTTGAGAAAACATGAGAAATCTCATTTTAGGTATGTTTCCTTTTTCTCTAAGATCGTTCTCTAGGAATGATGCAGATATCAGGGATTGTTCAAAGTTTAGGGCTTCTTCTCTTGTAATGGATTCAAGGGTTTAGTTCATCTTAATCTCCAAAGAGTTGGCTCCATGTGTAACCAACCAAGAAACCATCATTTGCATCATAAATAAGCGTAAAATCCTCATTTATGTTTTCTTGCTACAATAACCATTGTATAGTTTCTACATATCTGGCGAATAAAGTCTAGTATTTAGATGGCATTCCTCTAAAGGTTGTTGGCATATTTCTAGGGTTTCTATTTGTTTCTGTCTAGAGCTAAAATGTGGAGAGCAATGTTGGAGGAAGTTGAGGTGCTCATTGAAACTTTGTAACATTGAGGTGCTCATGCACGTGTAAGCAATCAATTGGTTTTGTTTGGGGTGGTTGGTCTTGCTCTCCATCAGAATGCACTTGCTTATTCTCAAGTATTGACGCATTCAAGCACAAGGTTTGGAAGCCCTATATATTGTGGTAACGACATAGATTCCACACCCTCCAATCATTTGACAATTATGTGATCATGGACAACACACAATAACAGCGACACCACACTTGCAAATAATTTTGTTTTGTAAGTTTACTTTTGTTTTTTGTAAATGAGTGCATTTTCAGTAGAAGTCGACACCCTCTATTTGTTGTTTATTTATTGTTTGCACTGTAAATTCAGGGTGGAGTTGCAAGAAACCTCGTGATGTCTAAATGTGTCTTAATTATGAATCGAGTTGAGGAATTGGAAGAGTTATTGAACACTCTAATCCTCTCCTCTATAGACAATACAGTCACACTTGGAAAAAACACTTTGTGGTTTGTTGTAACATGCCTGCAAGTTTCACAAGCGAAAACAACATTACTTCAAACTCAGAATCGACTTCTTCATGATGCACTTGAGACAAATAATCTTCGATGACATTCTGAACCAATCCTTGTTTAGAACCCTATTTCGAAGCTGTTGAAGATGATTCATATCAACAGCCAGTGGAGGATCCACTCAATGAGACAACTCCATATTCAAGTAGAGAGAGAGCGATCAACTTCCTCTTTCCAAGAGAATCATCAGACCTTGTGAAGAAATAAGGCATAAAAATCATAGAACGGGTATTAGGTATGAAAAGGATGTCACCTTTCATAATCTATATTACACCAAACCAATCCAGTTTTAGAGTGTTGGATTGCTCCAAAACAATTCACATTCACATGCTCTAGTTCAAGAGCAAATTCATATATCCCAACATTGTCAGTGAGTTGGCCATGTTGAAGATCAATGCTTAGATCATTATCCTTGCAAGAATTGTGGACATCACAATCATCCTTCATATAAGTTTTTTAAATGCAAGAGACCTGGAAGAGTAGATACTCACTATGGGTGGATTCCTTCTTGGCAATGGTCATCAACAGTCAAGAAGATATGTGAGTGATACCGATGAATCCAGTCTCGAGTATTGACACACCTTGAATTGGGCACATTTTCATCTTCTCACCTCACACCCGATAGGGGGGAACAACATCAATGATTGACAGTCAGGCTTCCAGTTTCAAAGTCCTATCATTTGAGCAATAACAAGCGAGCGTGATTGGTTTGTGGTTTTCCTTAAACCACCACTTAGTAGAAGGTCTCCAACTTCTATTAGAAAACGATTTGTTGTTTCCATTAAACCTCCACTTGGTAGAAGACTTCCATCTTCTTCTACATCATAGTTTATGGTAATCTTTAAACCATCATCGAGAGCACTTCCAATTAGCAGAAGACATCAACTACCAACTTCTAGCTAACTTAGGAAATGTTCTGGGAATCGTTGAGCCTAGAGTAGGGTTTCAGAGTTTATGGTCATCCTTAAACCACGAGATTGGTTTGTGGTCTTCCTTAAACCACCACCATCATTCAGTTTGTGGTCATCCCAAAACTGCCAGATTCAGAGAGCACATTAATCCATCAACAACTGCACACTTCCATATTTTAGCTGCCCACTTTCAGATATCAACTCTCACCTTGGACTCATATACACCCCTTCAGATTAAGGGTGGGAATGTTGGAAACATAATCCGTTAGGGTTACTGGTTACATGGAATGTGAACCGTCAAGTGAGTACAAAGATTCATTAGGATTCCAAGAGACCTTGGACAATAAATCCAACGGTCATCAAGTATGTATCTATATAGGTATGATATCATTAATGAAGGCATAACACACTTATCTTGTGTGTTTAACATATTCCTTCTTCTTAATCAAATGAGCACAAGAGGAAAAATATAGAGATTGTTAATCTCAGTATGGAGATATTAGACATTATGGTCTTCTAAAGTCCCCTACAGAATGATTTGTCTCCTTTTCTCCATTATATGTCTGCTCCTCTTGGCAGTTTCTTTTCTATAAAACATGGAATTGCTACAATGAGTTTTGAACAATTTTCCCTCCTTTCAACTAGGGTTTTAACTCCCCTCCTTATTTGTAACGGTTAGGGTGTTTTATTATTTGATGCTTCTATAAGTCTGTAGTGGATTCTCATACATTAATATTTGTACTTGGATGAAAGATAGAGATATGACATGGTTGGCACATAACCTTGAAGGAATAATTGGATTGTTACCATGTGAAGGAAATAAATTTTCTATATTGACTTCATTCAAGGAAAATGAACCAACATTTGAAATTTATGGACATGTATAACATGATGAGGACTAGAAGAAAATTATTCCTAAGGTTAGAGACATAAAAATTCCACCAATTAGGATCTAACCCAAAATGACCCTTCTAGGTCCTAAATTATAGCTATTCATACAATAACCATGTAAATTCATTTTTGAATACCTCTCTCCATTTTAAGAATATTTTGCTTTAAAAAAAATTCAATTTGAAAAAGATGAGGAAATCAAAGTGAATCTAATAGTTCACTTCAGTAAAATCATCTTTCTTGAATATAAAATCCACAAAATATCCATTAAATATAAAAAATACAAAATATCCATTAAATAAACAAGTATCTATTATTAAGGAATATATTAAATGAGATTATTTTAATATAAAATACAATAGTCTAATATGGAGAAAATCCTAACGAAACAAGATCACATTGCAAACGCAATCAAGAATTTCAAATTTATCCCACCTATCAAGTGAAAATTTGATGACAATCATTCATTTTTCATGTCCATCATTTTACTTTTTAAGCAAATACATAAGTGCCAAATTTTACGAAAATACTTGAGTTCCATAATTATATACCATGCCTCACTAAGAAATCCAGGGGCAAGAATGTGCATCCCCGGCTTGCCTGAAGGTATAGTTTTAAAATGGAGGAAGAGCATTTTTGTGTGCTAAGGAAGGACATACCCATACGTTTCTCCAATATATGGGTCAAGTGTGATCCAACTGGATGTTCAATTAACCATTAACACTGTATGCAGAATGGGAGTGTGGGACTAATTAAATTTCTTTTACTATTATGTTTACTACTCCAACAAATCCTTGTCATTCCTCAACCTAGTAGGTTACACACTATATCTATAGTAAACTAAGTACTTAGAATTTATGACGAGTACGCTATCAAGTGGATCATCAATTTGACGGTTCATATTTTTGATGCAGGTAAGTGTTGACATGTGGATTTTATATCCACATGTCAAATAAGTCTATAAACAAAAAAATGTCCCATGGGACATCAAATTCCAGGGCTGAACGCGATACCTGTCGAATGAATGAAGAAGACATGAAAAGTGATGTAGACCCGCCTACTCTCCCTTGGGGCTGCGCAACCTCCTGGTCAAGGATCTTAATCTTCGTGAGCTCGAATATCTCCTCGAGACCTTACTGGTCTCAAACTAAATCAAAAACAGGTCCTGTTATCCCCCAAGGCGCAGGTCGTATGGTACCCTCCTTGCTCCAGTCTGACTATCTTTCATCATCCCTCAGGTTTTCATGGTCATGATCCGACCATTACCGATTTGTTCATCGATCTAAGGTTCATAGTGATTGTGGGGCACCAACATGCTTGCTCTTTATCGGAGGGCTCAATCTCCGCAATCAGAAAAGTACTCTCCCAAATCAATCTAATCATGGTCGTTGATCCCCTATCCCGATGAGATCAACAACGTTGGTGAATTGCAAGCCGTGAACTAGCAAGTCCACTAATTTCACCTCTGTGCTCTCAATGATTCCCCATTGTCGATATCCGTTCACAAATCGATGGGTAGCCGTGGGCCCTACTTTCTTAGAAATTTTTCCAAATCTCAACACCAACGGGCGCTATCTCCTTCCGCTCACCCTTCTTTTCATGTGACATCGGGCTGTGACCCGGGGCTTAGCCTCTCGGCGCTATGTGACTTCATAAATTTTAATCGGGACTAGATCAACGGTCTACGTCCCCCTTCGCAACCAACGATCGATATCTACTTCGGGACTCTACGCTTTAGGACTTTGCGCTCCGGGAGTTTGGAATGTTCCAACCTCCCTCTTTCCCTAGAGTAATCTATACCCAAATTTCTATATCAGGCACCACGCATCCACCCAAATCAACGGCTCTGGTCCACTTTGGGATTTCGGCCTTCGGGAGTTCGGACGTTCCTGCATTTTTTTTTTTTTTTCCTGCAGTGTTTCTTCCAGAGTTGAGGATCATGTGCCATGCGTCCTTCCTGATCAATGATCCTAGTTCACTTTGGGATTTCAACCTTTGGGACTCTCATCCTCTCCATCTTCTCTTTCTCCCATAATTCTTTCACCTGGAGTTCACATTCTGTTGACGCGTGCTTCCCATTGATTGATGACCACAAACCACTTCGGCTATTCAAGCTTCGAGAGTTTCAAACTCTCCACCTTCGCTTTCTCCCGGAATTATTTCACCCATAGTTCATGATCTGTTGACGCGTTCCCTTCTGGATCTGACAGCTACGATTCACTTCGACTATTTGGGCTTTGGGAGTTTCAACTCCTCCACACTCACCTTCTCCTAGAGTGCTTTTACCTAAAGTCAATGATCTATCGTCGTGTGTCCCCCATAGATCAAAGGTTGCAAATCTCTTCAACTCTCTGGGCTTTGGGAGTTTTCAACTTCTACACACTCGTTTTCTCCTAGAGTGTATTCACCCAAAGTTGCAGATCTTATGCCACCTGTCCCTCTAGATGATGGATGGTCCCTAACCTCTTTGGGACTTCGACGAATCCTCATTCATGTGTGCACACATAGACTTAAATATTGTGAGATTTTCCCAGATCCAACGATCTGGAACGATCTCGCTCTCTTCCGGGCGGATCTTGATTGATAACTCGTGACACCTTAAATCAGATCTTTACTCCCTTTGAATATTTCTCCCCACTATCTCTCTTGAGCTTTGTTTCTTGAACCCTTTGACTCCTTAGAGGGCTACTTCGACACTTAGTCGAACTTAGAATATGTTCACTCCTTGCAATAGATTATTAAGCAAGACTTAGCGTATTCCGGGTGACTATGCACACCTTGCAGCAGTCCCTTTGCACTCCTTGAAAATTGAAGTTTCACGCTATATCTTCTGAGATTCTGAGTTGAAACAGACTCTATCAATGCACTCCTTGCAGACTATATGCACACCTTGCATGAACTCAATGAAGAGAACCAATTGAAACTTATCCAAATACTTCATAGTTTCATATACTCAATAACATAACTCATTCATTCATGAAAACATAAAATAACAGGGAAACTGTAAACAATAGAAACACCAAGCATTGGGTCAATATCCCTCTGTTATATTCATTCAATTGTAAATGCATACAACTCTGATAAAAACAACTTATATTCAATAACAACTATCTCCTACTAATCTGCAACAGCCTTATTCAGGCATACAATGCATCTACTTATGCAAGAGGTCCTCTAGGGTTCCCTCCAACTACCTATCTGATCGAAGTAAAAGCTTACAACTACTTAGTCCTATTACAATAAATTTGTGTGACAGACAATTAAAGGTGAATGTTCAGATCCACGCCAAAATCAAATAACTCAAGGACGATATGATCTCTCCTGGTTTTGATGTGATCATTCAACCTCCGACCATTTAAAAATTCTTTGATCCATCATTTACTCAGAAGTTCTTTGAGATATGCCATCTTTCAAAATTCAAAATTTTACTCAAAAGGCGTGCTAGGCATTGTGTTGGCATCCCATGTGGCTTTTCTAATGATGCTCCTGCATCATACTCTTCTGGGTAGAAAATTCATGGACTCTTGTCCATGATCTCGTACACTGACCTTCCATGCTTCTGGACATTAGCTTCACTTACCCAACTGGTATCTTCTATCGGGTGTCCCTTCCACTTGACCAAATATTCAAAATAGGTCTTCATCCTGGTCTTTTTGCCAATCCTCTGATCAACGATCTTCTCCATCTGTGGTGTTTCTGCTATAAGCATCTACTTCTCCCATTGAATCTACTCTTGATCTTCTGATCTTTCTGTTTCATCTTCCCTGTAAGGATACATGTCTCAAATGTTGAATATGGGTGATATTCCCACATCCTCTGGCAGTTGTATCTCATAAGCATTGTTACAAAATTTCCTTAGGATCTTCCATGGTCCAATCTTCTTCAATTTCATCCTGTTATGTGTTCCTCTTGGGAACCTTTCTTTCCTCAAGTGTGATAAAGCTTGATATCCCACTTCAAATTGAAGTTCTCTTATGTGTTTATCAACTCTGTGTTTATACTCTACATTGTTGTTCTGCAACTGCTCCCTGATATGATTATGAGGCTTCTGCATCTCTGCAATGAATTCTTATGCTCCAACGCTTATGAATTCACTTTGCTCCATGTCCCTCAATTCTGATACCCATCTTGGCATCATCCCATACACTATCTGGAATGGGATTTTTCCTGTACTTCTGTTTGGTGAGTCATTGGATGCAAACTCTGCTTGTGACAGAATTTGATCCCACTGGCTATGATGTTCAGGGACCAAACTTCTCATTAAATTTTCCAAGATCTGATTTACCACCTTCGTCTGTCCATCTGTTTGAGGTTGATATGTTGAACTAAAAGATAGTTTTGTCCCCAGCTTCTTCCATAATGTTCTCTAGAAATGACCAACAAATTTAGTGTCCCTATGTGAGAAAATACTCTTGGGAAACCCATGAAGTCTCACAACTTCCTTGAAAAACAAATTTGCAATGTGTGTTGCATCATTTGTCTTTTGTCATGGAATAAAGTGTGCCATCTTCAAATATCTATCAACTACCACAAATATGGAATCACTTCCTCTTTGTGTCTGTGGCATTCCCAACACAAAATCCATGCTTATTGCATCCCAAGGCCTATCCAGAATAGGTAGTGGATGATACAATCCAATGTTCTATTTTTTTCCTTTTTCATACTGGCACATCTTACAACTCTTTATAAACGTTTTCACCTTTGCTCTCATACCTTGCCAATAGTATAAATTTTTGAACTGTGCAAATGTCTTTTCATGGACGAAATGTCCTAGTATGACTCCACTATGTTTTTCCTTCAACATATTTTCTCTCATTGAACACTTTGGTATGCACAATTGGAAACCTTTAAACATCAATCCATCTTGAATCATATATTTTGTCCAATGACTCTTGTCTCTGAGTACAGGGTTTGCACATGCTTCATATGATTCTTTGAAATATGGGTCATTACAATACATTATTCCTAAGGTTAGAGACACAAAAATTCCACCAATTAGGATCTAACCCAAAATGACCCTTCTAGGTCCTAAATTCTAGCTATTCATACAATAACCGTGTAAATTCGTTTTTGAATACGTCTCTCCATTTTAAGAATATTTTACTTTAAAAAAAAATAAATTTGAAAAATATGAGGAAATCAAAGTGAATCTAATAGCTCACTTCATTAAAATCATCTTTCTTGAATATAAAATCCACAAAATATCCATTAAATATAAAAAATACAAAATATCCTTTAAATAAACAAGTATCCATTATTAATAAATATATTAAATGAGATTATTTTAATATAAAATTTAATAGTCTAATATGGAGAAAATCCCAACGAAACAATATCACATTGCAAACGCGATTAGGAATTTCAAATTTATCCCACCTATCAAGTGAAAATTTGATGGCAGTCATTCATTTTTCATGCCCATCATTTTACTTTTTAAGCAAATTCATAAGTGCCAGATTTTACAAAAATACTTGAGTTCCATAATTATATACCACGCCTCACTAAGAAATCAGGGGGAAATAATGCGCATCCCCAGCTTGCCTAAAGATATGGTTTTAAAATGCAGGAAGAGCATTTTCTGTTATAAGGAAGGACATACCCATACTTTTCTCCAATATATGGGTCAGATGTGATCCAACTGGATGTTGAATTAACCATTAACATTGTATGAAGAATGGGAGTGTGGGACTAATGGAATTTCTTTTACTATTATATTTACTACTCCAACAAACCCTTGTCATTGCTTGACCTAGTAGGTTACACACTAAATCTATAGTAAACTAAGTACTTAGAATTTATGATGGGTACGCTATCAAGTGGACCCTCGATTTGACGGGTTCATATTTTTGATGCGGGTAAGTGTTGACATGTGGATTTTATATCCACATGTCAAATAAGTATATAAACAAAAAAAATGTCCCATGGGACATCAAATTCCAAGGTTGAACACGATACCTGTCGAATGAATGAATAAGACAGGAAAAGTGATGCAGACCCCCCTACTCTCCCTCGGGGCTGCGCGACCTCCCGGTCAAAGATCTTAATCTCTTGGAGCTGGATTATCTCCTCGAGACCTTACTGGTCTCAAAATATATCAAACACAGGTCCTGTTATCACTCGAGGCACAGTTCGTATGGTACCCTCCTCGCTCTAATCTGAATGTCTTTCGTCGTCCCTCAGGTTTTCACGGTCATGATCCGACCATTATCGATTTTTTTATCGATCGATGGTTCACAGTGATTGAGGGACACCAACGTGCTCACTCTTTATCAAAGGGCTCAATCTCTGCAATCAGAAAAGTACTCGCCCAACTCGATCTAATCGTGGTCGTTGATCCCCCATCCCGATGAGATCAACGACGTTGGTGAATTGCGGGCCGTGAACTAGCAAGTCTGCTAATTTTTCCTGCACTCTCCGTAATGATTCCCCACCATCGATCTCCATTCATAGATTGATGGGTAATTGCGGGCGTTTCTTTCTTAAAACTTTTTCCAAATCTCAACACCAACGAGCGCTAGCTCCTTCTGCTATCCCTTCTTTGCATGTGACCTCGGGCTGTGACCTTGGGCTTAACCTCTTAGCACTTCATGACTTCATAACCTTTAACTGGGACCAAATCAACCGTCTATGTCCCCCTTCACAACCAACGTTCGAGATCTACTTCAAGACTACATTCTTTAGGACTCTGCGCTCCAGGAATTTGGGATGTTCCAACCTTCGTCTTTTTCCAGAGTACTCCGTACCCGAAGTTCTAGATCAAGCGCCATGTGTCCACCCAAATCAATGACTCTGGTCCATTTTGGGACTTTGTCCTTCGGGAGTTCGGATGTTCCTGTAGTTTTTTTGTTTTTTCCCGGAGTGTTTCTTCTGAAGTTGAGGATCATGTGCCACGCATCCTTCCCGATCAACGATCCTAGTTCACTTCGGGATTTTGACCTTCGAGATTCTCATCCTCTCTATCTTCACTTTCTCCCAGATTGATTTCACCTAGAGTTCACAATCTGTTGACGCATGCCTCCCACTAATATCGATTACCACAAACCACTTCAACTTATTGGGTTTCGGGAGTTTCAAACTCTCTGCCTTCGCTTTCTCCCGGAATGCTTTCACCCAGAGTTCACAATCTGTTGACGTGTGCCCTTCTAGATCTGACGGCTACGATTCACTTTGATTATTCGAACTTCAGGAATTTCAACTCCTCCACACTCACCTTCTCCCAGAGTTATTTTACCTAAAGTCGACTATATGTCGACGTGTGTCCCCCATAGATCGAAGGCTGCAAATCGCTTCAACTCTCCGAGCTTTGGGAGTTTTCAACTTCTACACACTCATTTTCTCCTAGAGTGTTTTCATCCAAAGTTACAGATATTATGCCACTTGTCCCTATGGATGATGGAAGGTCCCTAACCTCTTCGGGACTTCAGTGAATCCTAGCTCCTATGTGCACATAGAGACTTAAAGCTTGTGAACTTTTCCCACATCTAACCATCTCAATGATCTCTCTCTCTCTCTTGGACTGATCTTGAACGATAACTCGTGACACCTTCAGAGATTTACTCCCTTTGAATATTTCTCCCCTCAATCTCTCTTGACCTTTGTTTCTTGAATCCTTTGACTCCTCAGAGGGATACTTCGACACTTAGTCGAACATCGAGTATGCGCACTCCTTGCAATAGATTATTACGCGAGACTTAGCTTCTTGTGGGTGACTGTGCACAACTTGCAACAGTCCTTTTGCACTCCTTGAAAATTGAAGTTTCACACTATCTCTTCTGAGCTTCTGAGTCGAAACAGACTCTATCAATGTACTCCTTGCATACTGTATGCACACCTTGCATGAACTCAACGAAGAGAACCAATTGAAACTTATCCAAATACTTCATAGTTTCATATACTCAATAACATAACTCATTCATTCATGAAAACATAAAATAAGAGGGAAATTGTAAACAGTAGCAACACCATGCGTTGGGTCAATATCCCTCTGTTATATTCATTCAAGTGTAAATGGCTACAACTCTGATAAAAAGAAGTTCCATTCAGTAACAACTATCTTCTACTAATCTGCAACAACCTTATTCAGGCATACAATACATCTACTTATGCAAGAGCTCCTCTAGGATTCCCTCCAACTACCTATTTTATTGAATTAAAAGCTTACAACTAATTAGTCCTATTACAATAAATGTTTGTGATAGACAATTTAAGGCGAATGTTCAGATCCATGCCAAAATAAAATAACTAAAGGACGATATGATCTCTCCTGGCTTTGACGCGATCGTTCAATCTCCGACCATTTAAAACTTCTCTGATCCATCATTTACTCAGAAATTCTCTGAGATACGCCATCTTTCAAAATTCAAAATTTTACTCAAAAGGCGCGCTGCTGTCATCCCATGTGGCTTTGCTAACAATGCTCCTACATCATACTCCTCTGGGCAGAAAATTCATGGACTCTTTTCCATGAGCTCCTGCACTGACCTTCCATGCTTCTAGACATTATCTTCACTTACCCAACTAGCATCTTCTATCGGTTGTCCCTTCCACTTGACAAAATATTCAAAATAGGTCTTCCTCCTGGTATTCTTGTAAATCCTCTGATCAACGACCTTCTCTATCTGTGTCTTTTCTACTACAAGCATATATTTCTCCCACTAAATCTTCTCTTGATATTCTGATCTTTTTGTTTCATCTTCCCTGTAAGGATACAGGTCTGAAATGTTGAATATGGGTGATATTCCCACATCCTCTGACATCTCTATCTCATAAGCATTGTTATGAAATTTCCTTAGGATCTTGCATGGTCCAATCTTCTTCAACTTCAGCTTGTTATATGTTCCTCTTGGGAACCTTTCTTTCCTAAAGTGTGCTAAAACTTGATATCCCACTTCAAATTGAAGTTATCTTATGTGTTGATCAACTCTGCATTTATACTATGCATTGTTGTTCTGCAACTTCTCCTTGTTATGATTATGTAGCCTCTGCATCTCTGCAATGAATTCTTATGCTCCAACGCTTCTGAATTCTCTCTACTCCATGTCCCTCAATTCTGATACCCCTCTTGGAATCATCCCATACACTATCTGGAATGGGATTTTTCCTGTACTTCTGTTTGGTGATTCATTGGATGCAATCTCTTCTTGTGACAGAATTTGATCCCACTGGCTATGATGTTCAGTGACCAAAATTCTCAGCAAATTTCCCAAGCTCTAATTTTCCACCTTCGTCTATTCAATTGTTTGAGGGTGATATGCTGAACTAAAAGAAATTTTTTTCCCCATCTTCTTCCATAATGTTCTCCAGAAATGACCAACAAATTTAGTGTCCCTATGTGAGACAATACTCTTGGGAAACCCCTAAAGTCTCACAACTTCTTTGAAAAACATATTTGCAATGTGTGTTGCATCATTTGTCTTCTGGCATGGGATAAAGTGTGTCATCTTTGAAAATCTATCAACTACCACAAATATGGAATCACTTCCTCTTTGTATCTATGGCATTCCCAACACAAAATCCATGCTTATTACATCCCAAGGCCTATCTGGAATAGGCAGTGGTTGATACAATCCAGTGTTTTGTTTCTTTCCTTTTTCATACTGGAAAATCTTACAATTATTTACAAAAATTTTCACCTCTGCTCTCATACTTGGCCAATAGTATGAATTTTTCAACTATGAAAACGTCTTGTCATGGATGAAATGTCTTTCTATGCTTCCACTATGTTTTTCCTTCAACATATTTTCTCTCATTGAACACTTTGATATGCACAATTGGAAACCTTTAAACATCAATCCATCTTGAATCATATATTTTATCCAATGACTCATGTCTCTAAGTACAGGGTTTGCACATGCTTCATATGATTCTTTGAAATATGGGTCATTACAATACATCCCCTTGAGGTGTTCAAACCCTAAGGTCTTGACCTGAAATTCCCGCAGAATCAGACATCTCCTACTCAATGCATCAACAAGTTTGTTAGCATTACCATAAATATGTTTAATGACAAAAGTGAAATTTTTCATAAAATCTATCCACTTAGCATATATCTGGTTTAACTTCTCCTGTCTGGTTATGAATTGTAAATCTTGGTTATCACTATACAAGACAAATTCTTTTGGAATAAGGTAGTGCCTCCATTTCTTCAAGGCTTGAATTATGCATAAAATTCTTTATCATATGTGGAATACTTTCCCTTAGTCTCATTCAACTTCTCACTGAAACATGCAACAGGCCTATTATCTTGGCTCAAAATCGCTCCAATTGCAACTCCACTTGCATCACACCTTGCTTGAAATGTCTTCCTGAAATTTGTCAAGACCAAAATTGGTCATTTTGTTATCTTATCCTTCAATATATTGAAACTTTTCTCAGCTTCTTCTATCCATTTAAAAGACTTGTTTCTCTTCTTCATTGTATCGATCATTGGTGCACAAATTCCACTGAAATTTCTAATGAAATCCCTATAGAAAGTTTCTAATCCATGGAAGCTTCTCACTTCAAACATACTCATTGGTGATGGCCATTCTTTGATTGCTCTTACCTTCTCGGGATCCATCTTCAATTCATTTGAAGAGATCACAAAACCCAAGTAAATGAGTTATTTCTTACTAAAAGAGGACTTCTTCAGATTTATCAACAACTTCTCCTATTGTAGTCTCCCCATCACTAATGTCAGATGTCTCAAATGCTCTTCTTTGTATTTACTGAAGACCAATATGTCATCCAGATATACAATCACAAACTTACCAATGAAACCCTTCGATACTTCATTCATCAGTCTCATAAAAGTACTTGGGGAATTTTTTAAGCCAAATGACATAGCAAGGTATTCATACAACCCCTCATTTGTCTTAAAAGTTTTTTTCCACTCATCAACTTCTCTCATTCTTATCTGGTGATATCCAATTTTAAAATCTATCTTTGAAAAAAAAAAAATCTCCACTTAAGCAATCCATTAAGTCATCCATTATTGGAAAAGGAAATTTGTACCTGATGATGATCTTGTTTATGGATCTTGAGTCTATACACATTCTCCATCCTCCACCCTTCTTTTAACTCAACACAGTTGGTACTGTGCATGGACTCGAGCTTTCTCTGACCAAACCCTTGTCTAATAATTCCTGGACTAGATTCTTTACCTCCTCATTCTCTTGATGCATCAATCTGTATGATGCTTTGTTCAACATACATGCTCATGGTATCAAGTAAATATGATGGTTGATACTTCTGATGGGTGGAAATGAGTTAGGAAACTCATCCACCACTATGTCAAAAAAATTCTCCAACAACTCATGAACTTCCTCGAGAAAATCATCCATAGAATTACTTGTAAGGACAACTTTAGGTTTCCTCACCACAACAAAATGCATCTCATGTTCCTTCTTGACTTCACTCAGGAGTTCCTTCCCACTCATGAGAAGTATGCTTGTGATGGCTTCTTCCTTGACTTTCTTCTCTTCTATTGGTAGAAACATGTTTGTTCTACCATTCTTTTCCAAAGTGTAAGTGTTCCTTCTCCCATCATGAATGACATTATCGTCAAACTTCCATGGTCTCCCCAAAAAAGCATGAAATACATCCATGGGAATTACATCACACAGAATCTCATCTCTATATCCACCTATTTTAAATTCAACAAGGCATTGTTTAGTTACCATTACCTGGTGTCCTTTTTTCAACCATGAGACCTTATATGTATTTGGATGTGCAGTTGTATCTAGATCCAATCTCTCCACCATCTATGTGGATATTATATTATCAGTGCTCCCACTATCAATTATTACCTTGCATCCTCTATCTTTAGTCTTGCAAGTTGTGCTGAAAAAATTGTTCCTCTACACTTGTTTTTCAACTTCTGGTTCTGGCTTCAAGAGAACCTTCTTGAACATAAAATATTTTCCATCCTCTACACCTTATGCTTCAACATTCCTTTTCTCTGCTTCTGAAAAGTGAGCTTCACCTCCTCATTTATTTTTCTCGGGACATTCCCAAGACTTGTGTCCTGGTTTTCCACAGGTATAACATCTTATCTCTCCTCCTCTACTTCTTACTCTTTCTCTGGAAAAATAATTTATTCCACCAAGTTGTCTCCCTCTAGAGCTTCCTCCTGTTTTTGAGTGACTATGGGTCTTCTCATCCTCACCGTTGGGATTCTATGCCTTATCATGGGAAACTCCTTTAACTTTGTTTGGCCTTCTACCTCTTCCTCACTGGCTTTGTTTTCTATCCAACTTCTCCTCTTCTTTCAGTGCATATTGATATGCATCCTCTACCATCATCATCGACATCATGCTGATTTCATCCTGGACCTCATATCTCAGGCCATTTATGTACCTAGAATTTTTTTTTTAATCTCTCTCCCTCTATCCAGTCCTGATGTTCATCTTGTAAAACTCTTATGTGTACTCTTTCACTATCATTCCTTTCTGTCTCGGGTTCTACATCTTCCTGAATCGATTTATCTAATAATCTTTTAGCATGAACTTAGCCTTTAGCTTGGATACCATTCTATCCCAACTCTTAATCTTTTTATTACCTTTTTTTCGGCTGTCAGCCTATAGTTCACCCCACCACAATGTTGCATGCCCTTTCAACCTGGTGACAACATGTCTCACCTTCTTCTCCTCATCAATGTCTTCGTAGTTGAAATACTTGTCCATGGACCTTATCTAGTTCAACAACTCTTCAATATCCAAATTTCCTTCATACATTGGGATGTCTATCTTTTCTCTAGCTCCCAACTTCACAACAACTTTCAGTAAGCGTTCTTCGACAACATCTCCCCTTGCAGCTTCTTCAACCTCAGTCTCTTCACTTTCTGCCTCACTGACGTCTCCATCTTCAGGTGATCTCTTATGCACTGCTTCCATTGCCTCCAACCTTACACGCAATTCTATCATTTCCCTTTCTACAAAACGATTGGCTACAAGTGGCTCCATGCATCTCCTCAGTGGCATTGTGCTGACTGGTTCTCACACACAGAGTACAACTTTGAGTTCTTTTTTTTTTTTTTTTTTGNGGAAACCTGAAACAAAATCATTCTCTGATACCACTTGATGCATATCCCCCTACTCTCCCTTGAGGCTATGCGACCTCCCGGTCAAGGATATTAATCTCCTCGAGCTGGATTAGCTCCTCGAGACCTTATTGGTCTCATACTAAATCAAACACAGGTCCTATTATCACCCGAGGCGCAAGTCATATGGTACCCGCCTCACTCTGGTTTGATCATCTTTTGTCATCCCTTAGGTTTTCACGATCATGATCCGGTCATTACTGATTTTTTCATTGATCGACGGTTCACAGTGATTGCGAGGCAACAACGTGCTCGCTCTTTATCGGAGGGCTCAATCTCTGCAATCAGAAAACTACTCCCCCAAATCGATCTAATCGTGGTCGTTGATCCCCCATCCCGACGAGATCAACAATGTTGGTGAATTGTGGGATGTGAACTAGAAAGTACACTAATTTCACCTCTGTGCTCCGCAATGATTCCCCACTGTCGATCTCTGTTCATAGATCAATGGGTAACCGAGAGCCCTGCTTTCTTAGCACTTTTTCCAAATCTCAACACCAACGAGTGCTATCTCCTTCCGCTAGCCCTTGTTTGCATGTGACCTCGAGCTGTGACCCAAGGCTTAACCTCTTGGTGCTTCATGACTTAATAACTTTTAACCGAGACCAGATCAATGGTCTACGTCCCCCTTTGCAACCAATGGTCAGGATCTACTTCGGGACTCCACACTTTGGGATTTCGGGATGTTCCAACCTCTATTTTTCCTTGGAGTACTCTGTACCTGAATTTCTAGATTAGGGGCCACACGTCCACCCAAATCAACAGCTTTGGTCCACTTTGGGGCTTCGACCTTCAGGAGTTTGGACGTTCTTGCATTTTTTTTTCTCAGAGTGTTTTCTTCCGAATTTGAGGATCATGTGCCACAGATCCATCCAGATCAACAGTCCTTGTTCACTTCGAGATTTCAGCCTTCGAGAGTCTCAACCTCTCCGTCTTTTCTTTCTCCCAAAATGATTTCACTCGGAGTTCACAATCTGTTGACGCGTGCCTCCAACAGATTGACGACCACAAACCACTTTGGCTATTTGGGCTTCGGGAGTTTCAAACTCTCCTCCTTCACTTTCTCCTGGAATGCTTTCATCCGGAGTTCACAATCTGTTGACACGTGCCCTTCTGGATCTGACGGCTATAATTCACTTCGGCTATTCGAGCTTCAAGAGTTTCAACTCTTCCACACTCACCTTCTCCCGGAGTGCTTTTACCCAAAGTCGATGATCAATCGACGTGTGTCCCCCACAGATAGACATCTGCAAATAGCTTCGACTCTCCTGACTTCAGTATTTTTCAACTCCCGCACACTCGTTTTATCCCAGAGTGTTTTCACCCGAAGTTGTAGATCTTACGCCACCTATCCCTCTAGATGATGGACGGTTCCTAACCTCTTCAGGGCTTCGGCGAATCCTTGCTCCTGTGTGTACACAAAGACTTAAATATTGTGAACTTTTCCCAGATCCAATGATCTAGAATGATCTCGCTCTCTCCTGGACAGATCTTGACCGATAAGTCATGATACCTTAGAGATTCACTCCCTTTGAAGATTTCTCCCCGCTATCTCTCTTGATCTTTGTTTCTTGAACCCTTTGACTCCTCATAGGGCTACTTCGACACTTAGTCGAACTTCGAATATGTGCACTCCTTGCAACAGATTCTTATGCAAGACTTAGCTTCTTGTGTGCAACTGTGCACACCTTGTAACAGTCCCTTTGCACTCCTTGAAAATGGAAGTTTCACGCTATCTCTTCTGATATTCTGAGTCAAAACATAATATTTCAATGCACTCCTTGCAGACTGTATGCACACCTTGCATGAACTTAATGAAGAGAACCAATTGAAACTTATCCAAATACTTCACAGTTTCATATACTCAATAACAAAACTCAATCATTCATGAAAACATAAAATAATAGGGAAACTGTAAATAGTAGAAACACCATGCGTTGGGTCAATATCCCTTAGTTATATTCATTCAAGTGTAAATGGCTATAGCTTTGATAAAAACAACTTACATTCACTAACAACTATCTCCTACTAATATGCAACAGCCTTATTCAGGCATACAATGCATCTACTTATACAAGAGGTCCTCTAGGGTTCCCTCGAACTACCTATCCAATCGAAGTAAAAGCTTACAGCTACTTAGTCCTATTACAACAAACGTTTGTGACAGACAATTTAAGGCGAATGTTAAAATCCAAGCCAAAATCAAATAACTCAAGGACGATCTTATCTCTCCTGGTTTTGATGCGGTCGTTCAACCTCTGACCATTTAAAACTTCTCTGATCC
>JASDQU011313086.1:5089-24574 GCA_032191745.1 Picea mariana
GGTACTCAATTGGCTCATAGCTCATCCTATCATCCTCAATCTGATGGACAAACCGAGATAGTGAACAAATGTATGGAAGGATACCTTTGTTTCTTTGTATTCTGATAAACAAACACAATGGTTCAAATGTTTACCCTTGGAAGAATGGTGGTATAATACTTCCTTTCATACTACAACAAAAATGACACCATTTATGGCACTCTATGGATTCCACCCTCCTTCCATCACTTTTTCTCTAAAATAAAAATATAAGGTTCAAGTAGTGGAATATCACATTGATCATCAACAACAAGTTCTCCAAATCTTAAAGGACAACCTAACCATGGCGCAGAATCAAATGAAACAACAAGCAGATCAACATCATAGTGAAATAAGTTTTGAAGTAGGGGATTGGGTGTTTTTAAGACTATAACCATACAAACAGATGTCCCTCAAGCAAGCCAAGAAGGATAATAAATTATCACCAATGTACTATGGCCCTTATAAGGTGTTGCAAAATATTGGTACCATCAAATACAAATTGGAGTTGCCTACATCTTCACGAGTACACCCAGTTTTCCATGTTTCATGCTTAAAGAAGGTTATAGGTGACAAGATCCCAGTTCAAACTATATTTCTAGAACTTGACAAGGAAGGAAAATTCATATTGGAGCCTGAAGCTATCACTGACAGGAGAATTCACCAACTGAGAAATAGATCCATTTTAGAGTATCTCATTAAGTGGAGGAAACTACCTGCTAAAGATTCCACTTGGGAAGATGAGTCTTTTATACAAAAGCATCCAGAATTAATCAATCATTTCAGACAACACTTGTCTGAAGGGGAGAGGCATGTTAAGCCCTAAATAGTGGCACATTACCCCTTAATTAGGGAATATTACATTAGTAATTTTATTTTATTTATGTCGGCTTGGGTCCATTAGTTGTAATTGTACCTCCTAGTCTCCTATAGATACCAAAGAGACCTTTTCATTTGGAATCATCTTGTATTTGGAAATTTATGTGGTGTATAAGGAGGTTTCCCCCTCAAAGAGGCTTATTATCTAAAATTATGTCTTTTTCAAGGCGTTGAGTACTTATTCTGAGGTTTTTATATGCTATCTTGATATTTGGTTCCTAACAGTTTGTTTTTGCTGAAATAAAATAGGTCATAAGGCTAGCAATTGTTGGCACTTTAGAAGGAAAATTAGCCCATGTATGAACTATTTCTAGTAGTACATATTGGTTAGACATTAGGATGCCAAATGTTACACTATAAGGACAACATCTTGTAGTGAAGGTTTTCATGAAACATCCAAGAAAAAATTATCCCTTCTTCATTTATAGTGGAGGTTGTTAGCAGAATCTAGTAACATGAGGTTTTTGCGGATGTTTTTACATTGGTTTTCCTATATAAAAAAATGCACCAATGCACTCACAAACATAATTACTCGGTTTTCAACTAAAAAGGGGCATTGCTAACCATTATTAATATAAAATGATAAAATATCATTTTTTAAAAACTAAATGCATATTTATTCTCAACAATGAATTAAGAGCACCACTGCGCATATGAATCATGCATTGGATCAAGTTAGAACAATGGCCTATTCCATAAAAAAATATGATTAAAAGAAACCAAAAATCCTTTTCCAATGCCTTGAAAAACCTAACCACCTCGGTGTGTACACGATAGTGTCATACTGAAAAACAATAAGGTTGCACTTAATATTACTCTAGGCTCAATTTTTTTAACATATATCCAGAAATCCAACCAATGCATTACTCATACTACCATGCACAAATGTGGCTTAATGTACGTCACGTCGTTATAATGTGAATATAAATAAAGCATACCAGTGCATTTCAGTACTACAAAACACATTGTTAAAATAAATAAAAATGATTACAAAACATAATTTCATTATCAAATTTTGCTTATATGCCTCCAACCACTTACGCAAGCATCGTTCCTCACACTCCTCCTATGGTCATCCTATTTTGAGTGCTTTATAATGTTTCTTCCTTGGTTTGATAGTTTGATCGGTAGATTCCATACATTTTCAAATTTTGGAAAATAGTATGTACATTTTCATTTTTTCTCCTCGAGGAAACCATTCCTCCTCGAGTGAGAAGAGATAAGGTAAATTGTTTGTTACCTTCTAATTTTTAATTTCATTGGATTAAAATTTAAAATTGGGATTAAATTTGGTGTTTTTTTATAATTAAAAACATAAAATCCTTGATGCACTTTAGTGGTTCATCTCACCTCAGACTCAAGGGTGTTTCCTATGAATCTATAGGAAGAATCATTAGCGGTGCATCTAAAACTACCCAATAAATTTCTCAAAACTATGCACCGCACACAAGAATGGTCGATGTGCATTATCGATTCCTCTCATCTTAGAAGAGGCACTATCTTTGCAATAAAACCCAATGGTGCATTCTAGAGAATCAATACCACTAGTTCATTATGGAGAATAAATGACACTGGTGCACCTCACCTCAATGTACATCCCACATATTTAAAAATTAACATAGAGGTGTGTCTCGTGGGAAAATACACATTGGTGGTCCAAGAAACATGGAGAAATTAAATTACCCGTGTAAATTAATGGTGTGATCCATATTTATCTCGTTGGCCTCCCACCTATTTCCACTGGTTCATTTTAGTAGTTTTCTAGTTTGGCAATTTTTTCCTAGTTTTTGGGTCCCTGACTTTCAGGGTTGTTTTGAGGTCCTAAACATTTTTTTTAGGTCTTGCCACAAATTGAATATAAATAGAGTTAGATTATGATGACAAAATGTGCAGTCCTCGTATAGACCTTTCCAACGGGCTATTGTGAGCCTAAAATGGAGACCGTATGAAAAAGTTACGACCCTCAAAAATTGATGTACTAACTTATCCCAACGGGGCCCATATGACTTTTGGTGCTTCATATCCTAGGGTTAGGTTTTTGGATGTATAGGGTTTTGGAATTCATGATTATTCTCAAAATTCCTCCAGAGCTTCATTGTAATGATCTTCTTGTGAATGAGTGAAACCGTCACATCTCTTCTCAGATATAAGCCACCACCATTCCAACAAGCTTATTTTCCACTGCATTTTACAGTTTCAACTTATTTCCTTATTGAATAGAAACTAGTTTTATTGTATCTCTATTATTCTATGTTAATCATATTTTAATAATATGTATTCATTTTGTTCTTCTCATCAGATATGGATTAGTGGTATCAAAGCAGTCTTCTCCTTGTCATTTTTAATGCATGTCCTCGACGAGGTCAGGGTACAAAGAATTGGGTCTCGAACTTGTTTCCTTTAAGGAAAAAATCTCTCGCACACCCAAGTGACTTATCATGGAGGGAGAAAATAAAGACGACAGGACGTGATATGATTTTAAAATGTTTCTTGAGGAAGCCCTCACACAACATAGGAATGAGATGATGGATAGTTTTGCGCAAATCCTTCAGCGACTACCAACAAGCGACACATCTTCCTCAAACGAGGTGCCTCCCCCTTCAAGGTACAAATCAACTTTAATATTCCTATATTTGAAGTTCATATCGACGTCGATGTTGTAGAAAAATGGTTGAATCTACTAGAAGGGTATTTATCCATCCATAACTTTTCGAATAGAGAAAATATTACTTTTGCACTCCTCAAAGTCGTTCCCCATGTCAAAGATTGGTGGGAAACTTTCTGTGAGAAAAAGAAAACAGAGGAACCCTAATTATTTACAGTCACAGTCACCTGGCAGTCCTTTAGGGATTATATGAAGGAACAATAATACCCTGTCGAAAGTTATGATGACCTGTATATGAAATGGACCACACTACAGCAGGAAAGAGACTAAGCAGTGTCTGAGTTAAAAAATATCTTTCATACCTTGCGCACCAAGATGAATATCAAATATTTTGAGTGACATCTGGTGCTTGAGTATTGCAGTGGTATGCATAGATACATCCAGGCCAAAATGGAGTTTCTGGACATCTCGTCCTTGGGCGTGACCTACCAATATGTCTTCAAAATCGAGTAGAAGCTTAAACAAAAGACGCGACAATTTGGGATTGGGAAACCCTCATAGAAAAACCAAGGAAAGGGGAGCCCCAACTTGCAGAACAAACGATAGAGAAAATATGGACATCCTAAGGACAACCAGTTCAAGCCGCAAGAAAATAAGGACATCGGAAAGATAAATAAAGATACCAAGAAGTGGTGCGACTTCCATAAGAGCCCCTGCAATAACATTGTTGATTTCCACTCAAAGAAGTTGTTTGTGCCTGAGGTGAAAGGCTCTGAATCAGATGTAGGTTCCGACTCTGAGTCAGAACCAAAAATGGGGAGACAAATCATTGATGCAGAACCCAGTTCTATCGTTACTACCACCAAGCTACACCCTAGTGAACCGGACTAGCTAGAGGAAGGTGAGCACCTTTTTCATTCACATATGTGGGTGAAAGGTACCCTGCTGCACTTTATCGTTGATAGTGGTAGCCATAAGAACCTCATCTCAGCATAGGAAATCAAGCGGCTAGCCCTGCTGACAATGTTGCACCCATAGCCCTACACCATTGGATGGCTCTGCCAAGTAATCAATCTTCGCGTTAGCCAACAGTGCCTCCTGTCGTACAACATCAAGACATTCAAAGATGAGTTATTGTGTGATGTTTCTCCTCTTTTGGCCCAACCTCATTTATGGAAACATCATGTTGTATATGAGTCTAGTCCTCACATTGTTATTATTACTTTGAACAAGAAATTGTACAGGATACCCAAGGAAGTCCCACCTAGTGATATTTCCTTAATATATACAAAGAAATGAAGGAAGGCCATCTCTCAGACCAAGAAGTTTTTCTTTTTTGTGATTCTCTCTCAGAGTGAGTGAAAGATCGTAACCACATCCAAGGCCTCCACGACTGACCTCTCCATAAAGAAGAAGAAAGTGGATAAGGTCATGGAAGAATACTCATATATATTCTCCTCACCTACCGGGGTACCCTTACACTATCAGGTCAAGCATCCCATCGATGTGACCCCCGACGCATCGCTACTCAATGGGCCAGTATATCGCTGCTCTTTGTTAGAGAATGAGGATATCAAGCGACACATCATAGAAATACTCCAAAAGGGGCACATATGTCCCATCTTATCTCCTTGTGGGAGCCCAATCATGCTAGTGCAGAAGAAAGATGGGACCTGGGGACTCTGCATTGACTACCGACCCTTGAATAAAATCATAGTCAGGAACCAATATTTGATTCCATGAATCGATGACCTCCTTGATCAAATCATGGGGGAAAAATACTTTAGTAAAATTGATCTAAAGTCTAGCTACCACGAGGTCCCAATAGAACAGACATATGTATGTGTTAGCTCTCAAATTTGCACCATTAAAATTCTATCTCCTTCACCAAATTTTGCGCTAGATTTGAAAAATCTTTGAATCTTTTGTCGTTCCCATATCCTCCAAATTATTTCATCAATTATTGATGAGCTCTTATTGTCATTTTTTTGGAAAAATACCGTGATCTTTGTCCTTGTCTACATTATAAATGCCAGAGTTCCTATCATAGTTTGCCTAAGCAACACGCCTTGTTAAGACTTTTTATCCTCCTAAGACGTCAATTTATTAAAATGGGTTTGCATTTGTCTTGATTGCCAAAGCCTAATTATAAGAATTATTATGTTTTAAAATCATAATAATTACCCATTTGTTTTAGAAATCAAAGTTCATACTTACAAAAAGGATTTGAGCAGCATTTGACATGTTGAAGAAACAAAAATTTCTTTTTGGGTTTTAAGCCAATTTGGTTTCTCGGGCTAATTATTTTAGCCAAAAATATTGGGCCTAGAGACCCAATCTCTAATTATTTCATCAAGTCTACCAAGCATCGGGATATAATTCCACATACTAAGTCTACATACAAAGTCAACAACACAAATCCTAGCACCAAGCATCAAATCCCACAAGGGGCCCAACATGAAGAGCCAAGCCACCAAGGAAGGGTGCTAGTTCATGCACAACGCATCGAACAAAATCATGAAATGGTGTTGTATATAAACAAAATTTTTGTTGATGCACTACCAATTTGGGATTATCCCATCGAGGTAAAACCAAAAAATTCTTAAATGCCAAGCGTCGAAGCCAATTGAAAGAAACCTTAGATTAAAAGTGATGAGCCTTGTTTTCAAAATCAACACCAAGTATCAGACCACTATCATAATTTATCAAATGAGTAATTTTCATGTGTCGAGTCACAGTCTTAGGTGTCAATTTCTCTTGGTCAATGGAGTTCAAGTGCCAAGTGATGATTGAATTATCATAAGAATTGTTAGGTGTTAAGCTACTGGTCAAATTGTCAATTGTCCAAGCTCCACAATGGAAAGAATCCACAAAGGTTTTCTAAATTCCATCACTAACAAGTTATTGAGACGTTGTCCATTATCTAAATTCAAAAGTATGATGAACGTCGAGTATGCCTCAAAGGCCATTTTTTCACATAGAACATCAAGTTCTTGAGCCATGTGGAGCATTGATATTTGAAGAAACCATCAAATTCGAGTTCGAGACATGAGGAAGTGCTTATATCCTGGGAATCAACAAGTGATTGAAATAAATAGTTCTCCCATTGAACTAGAACAAGGAAACAAGGAAGAGGAGCATAAGCAAGGAAGGAACAAAGGGGTAACCATGCCATCATAAATCTTGAGCGTTCATCCCAATGAGATCAAATTTCCATTTGATCTAAAGAAGAAGATCTCGTTCTCTTTTAGGATTGTTAATTTAATCGAGGATCATGCGACATTTAAGGTCAAGACAACATTTCCCAAAAAGTACTGTGTACGTCCTAACACTGGAGTTGTTTTTCCCTAGAGTAATGTTGATGTCATTGTGACTATGCAAGATTAGAGAGAGGTTCCACCTAACTTACAGTGCAAAGACAAGTTTCTAATTCAAAGTGTTAAAGCACCATATGGTTTCTTAGCAAAGGATATTTCTATAGAATTGTTTAACAGGGAACCCAAAAAAGAGATTAATTAAATGAAATTAAGGGATATCTATGTCCCACCACCACAACCAACTTCTATTGTTTTAGAATTGGAAGAAGAAGGGATATCACCAAGGTTATCATACTCGCTAGATAATGCTGACAAAAATGCTTCCTTTAATGATACAAACTCAAAAGAGGTCAATGAACTTAGAGCAAAGCTAATTGAGGCTAGGGAAGCCATTATAGCTTTAAGTGAGGAGAGGTTTGATTATTTGAGTAAATATCAACTGATTCAGTAAGAACTGGCACAGAATCTGGCCATCAAGAGTGTTCGAAATGGAGGAGCTATGGGGAGAATTTCATCCCAGGAACAAGAAAAGATAAAGTCAGAGTTGCAACCCTTTAAAGTGGAACTCGCCCAGAGAAATTTGGATGTGTTGGCCAAAGTTGCAACTAGGAGGAGATCCATAGTTAGAAAATGAAAAGTATGAAATACCTTAAAGAATTGTCCTTTTTAGATAGTTCTTGTTTATGCATTTTGATTTTTGAAAATAGTGATGCCTATGAAATATGCTTTCCACTCATATACCAAATCATGAGTTTTCACAACATTTTTATCCCTAAAGATAATTTTTGAAATTTTTTGGGCCATACTAAATATGTTAAGAAGCTACAGGAAAGTTCACAACGCCTGGTGTTGTGAACTGGCTAATGCAGTCAAGCGCTGCGAACTCTGATACGAACTGGATAATACAGAATAGCGTTGCAAACTCCTATTCTAGAGGTTTTGAAGGAATCAATGGTTTCTAGGTGGGTAGATGAGTATAAGACAGTTGATGGAATGTCATTTGAAATATGGAGGGACACCTGACAAAAAAATATGCACTCAAGGGACAGTTCATCAATCATATTAAAGATATTAAGGAAGTTGCCAACATTAGCCTAGTTTTTAGCAGTTTGTTATTTTTTGTTGAACAATTGTAGTTACTCCACCTTCAGGCATGTGAATCCTGAGGGGGAATTTGAATTGTAAATATGTCATTGACAACCTAGAATATAATATAGGAATTAGAAATCATGGATAAGGATGGAATGGTTGAGATGAGACTGACTTTGTAATATTGTGAATATAGCAAAGCCATCTCTGGATTTTATGTATCAGACCTGAGACTTTTTTACTAATAGAAATCAAATTCTTTCATGTCATCTTATTTATGTCTTACTCTGATTCTACTGTCTTTTGAATGCTTCAATTGATCTATTGTATTTGTATCACAATGAAGGTTTTGTTGTGATTTTGTTATAATTTTATCAAGGTTTGTCTTTTGATTGAAAGAAGTTCTTGTGTCAAAAGGGTTTCTTCCTATGTATGCTAGTATTTCCTTATGTGAGTAGTAGACATATTTCACTTTCCTCACTAAATTCTTCCATCTATCCATATTAATCTTTAAACCTTGATCCAAGTTAGCCAAGGCCTCATTTGATGATGCATTTTATCTAGAACTCTCTGTGACTTACACATTTTTTCTGATTTTTTATCCATTTGACATATTATCATAAAAATTACCTTAAAACCTATTGATGGGCATTGATATTACACTTTAGCAATGAAAGTGTGACTTTAAGTGAAAACATTATGGAATACCGCCTTCAAGTCAAAAGAAGGTATTTTTGAATGGTTGGTTATTCCCTTCAGTTTGAAAAATGCTCCAAACACTTTCATGAGGATGATGGATGATATCCTATGACCTTTCACCAATACTTTTGTAGTGGTGTATCTGGATGACATCCACATCTACAACAATACTTGGGTGGAACACTTGCATCAAATTCAGCAAGTTTTGCACACCCTGTGGCAGCACAAGCTATATGCCAACTTGGAAAAATGCTCATTCGGCATGGACTAGATGCATTACCTGGCCTACATCATTCATCAACATGGTGTACATGTGGATCCAACCAAGATTCAGGTCATCCATGATCGGCCAGCCCCAACCACACTCACTGAGCTTCGGAGCTTCTCGAGCCTTCCTAATTTATATCATAGGCTCGTGCTCCGAAGCTCAGTCCACTGCCTAAATCACATCAGATTCCACTGCCAAGCTCTTCCTTGAATGAGTATGTGTACATTTTGGAATCCCACAAACCATTGTCTCATATCGAGATAGTCAGTTCCTCAACAAATTATGGTCGAGCCTTTGGTCACTGCTGGAAACCAAGCTCACCAAATACTTTGCTTTCCACCCCCAGACAGATGGCGAAAATGAGTTCTTCAATCAGATGATCATGCATATCCTACGCAAGTAAAATTCCAATCACCCCCACACCTAGGATGAGAGTGTTCCCTATGTTCATCACAACTACAAACGAGCTCTACATAGCTCAACCGACAATAGTCCCTTTGAGGTGGGGTTGGGATTCCAACCATTGGGTCCCATGGATGTTGCACTACCCCTTGCGGCCACCTTGGCCAACTCATCCCCTGCTCCAACTGAAGTTGACAAAGCCACACAGTTCATTGAGTGGATCAATCACATCTTCCAATAGGTTTAGTATATTTTAAAGAAATCCAATGCTAAGTACAAGAAATGCCATGATCAACATCAGGTGCGACATAAGTTTCAAGCGGGAGACAAAGTTTCATTGCAATTATAGAAATATTTCCTTACAGGGCCCCATCAAAAGCTTTTCCCACTCCGTTATCGGACCTTACACCATCACCAAGTCTATGGGTGACAATTTTTTTGAACTCTACATTCCCCCTTTCCTTGGCCTTCACCTAGTGTTCAATGTGGCTCTCCTTCGGCCATATTTCCCACCATTACTGAACACCTTAGAGATAGAAGAAAAGTTGACAGCAACATAGCTCAAACATGATTGCATGCAACATGAATCAAGTGATCATATTGTGGACAAACAGGTCAAGGTCACTTGACAACAAAGGATCCATCTTTATCATGTTGTCAAAGCAAGGAAACTCCTGCACCAAGGAAAGTGTCTCACGAGGGGCGAAATTCAACAAAAACTTCCTCATCTAATGGGGGAACTCAATGCAATGGATACCATTGCTTCCTAAGAGGGGAGGATTGATCAATATGGATTTCAGTGGCCTCCCACCTATTCAAATTGGTTCATTTTGGCAGTTTTCCAGTTTTGTAGTTTTTTCCTAGTTTTCGGGTTCCTAACTTCTGGGGCTATTTTGAAGCACTAAACAATGTTTTTAGGGATCTCCATACTCAAACTAGTGATGGATTCAAAGTCTGATGGGAAAATGATTAATTCTCATATAGAACTTTCCAACAGCCTATCGTGCGCCTAAAACAAAAATCATATGCAAAAGTTATGACCCCAAGAAGTTGATGTACTAACTTATCTGAATGGGGCCAACATGACTTTTGGTGCTTAATCTCCTAGGGTTAGGTTTTTGGATGTCTAGGGTTTTGGAATTCATTCTTATTGTCAAAATTCCTTCAAACCCTCATTGTAATGATGTTCTTGTGAATGAGTGCATCTGTCACACCTCTTCTCAAAGATAAGCTACCACCATTTCAGCAAGCTTACTTTCCGCTGCATTTTACAGTTTCAACTTATTTCCTTATTCAATAGAAGCTAGTTTTACTGTATCTTTGTTATTATGTGTTAAGCATATTTTAGTAATTTGTATTCATTTCATTTTTCTCATAAAGTCCGGATCATGGTGTGTATTGTTTTAGACGAGGCACTGCAAATCAATCCATTATGGGGAATAACCTAGAGTGGTGTAGCGCATCGCACCACATATAAAAAAATTAACATAGTGGTGTGTTTCATGACCAAAATATCATCAACACACCAAATAACGTGGAGCGTTGTGAAAATTATGGTGCTTATTTTATGATAGAGTGAACCAATCACATTGTGTACTATCTATTAAAGACACACTGGTTACTTTAACACATATTTTTTTATAAAAAAAATAAATTTTGGTTTTTGATAAATAAATGATGGTTATGTATGTATTAGTTTTATAATTTCAATTTGTTTTATGTATATATATATGTTCCTAAAAATAATTGTATGTGAATCACAAATGACAACAATGAGTGCAGGAGCAACAACAGTAGGTTGACATGTACAACTTTATATATGAGTGGGAGGCAAGAGAGAGGGAGAGGAGCCTTTGATCTATTGCACCTCAGACTCATTCCCTTTTGATTAATGTTTTCCTTCTCAATTTTTATAAGGAGGATACATCCCTAAAGGGGATCTATTCCCTTTTATAGTAGTTGATCCATCGTTGGGATGATGATAAATATGCATTGAAAGATGGTCTTGATCTATCGTATCAACCCATGGAGAAGGGTGTTATTTTATCATTGTTTTTTCAAGAAGGGGGGAGGTTTGGTCCCAGTTCCCTGATATACTACCCTACATTGCAGGAGAGATCCAACTATCATATGTGTAGAGATATGTCAATTCGGATATTGTTTCTACTATGAACTTTCAAATTGCTAGTAGTTGGTTGCATATAGATGAATTTGGTGTAAAGGACATTAGGTTTCTATCCCTTATTATCATGACACATGCATATTTTATGTCTGATTGGTAGCCACTACAAGGAGAACACTTTCTAGCAGAGGTTTTTGCAGAGGTTTTTAGTGTCACAAAATATAGCAAATTTTCCAAAAAAAACTCCACTACGACCTCCTCTATTGGTTGGATAGGTTTTATCAAAGGTTTTAACAGATGTTCCATATAACTAAAATAAAAAAGAGTGGGCATAGGTTGTAACATATGTTTTTATTTTCAGTTCTTTTATTGTCAAAACACACCAGTGATCCATTAAATAAAATGTCTCAGTGCATACCCAAACATAAAAGGCACCAAAACAACCTCACACCAAATTTCTCGAAACATACATAAAACCAAAAAAGTAATTAGTGTGTCATTACATAAATTCTCGGTTCGGACATAAAACAAAATTGCATTGACAACCATTGTATGGAATGCCCCAATGTGTACATAAGACAAAATCGCACATGTTCACCATTACATTACTCGCCCGATTCTTACATATGAAACAAATACACCGGGTCGATTATGATTATTATTCATCAGATTCCCATGTTGTTGTATGCAACTTTGGTGTGCTCGTACTTTATGTTTGTTTCGCTGTGTATACTAAATATAACACCGGAATGCATTTGTATTATTAAGTGCATTGGTGCATTTAAGTTTTTTAAAGCACAAGTGATGTTAATATATTTAAATAAATGATGTGTATTTATCACATGTCCACTGTATAATTTGAAAACAATATATATTATCACACATTTTATACACCATTGATTTTGTAAAATTAATATTTATTGGTGCTTTAGTATTATTAATATACACCAGTGCATATAACCCCTTAAAAATCATCAATGTCTATATTATTTAAGGCACCATTTTGTGAGTTCAAAAGAATGCACCAATATGTATATATTTTAATTAATTGGATTTTTTACAAATATTGTTTATTATCATATTGTTTTTTATATTTTTGTTATTGTATTTTGGCATGATGAAAAGATTAATACCTTAATGCAACATTTCACAACATTTGACAATGCAATAAAATAACAAACCCATTTTATTATATATGAATAATAGACCCACGGTCATACAAAATGGGACAACGTAAATGAGACAATAATCAAAATAGAACCAATATGCAATTTTTATAGTTATTGGTAATATGTCCTCATGCTATGTCCACTACATTAAACAAACATATCCCTGAATTTTACAAACCGATATTACAAAACTACATACAACTTGCAACAACATTCAATTATGTTGATAGTCATTCATCACTTGAACTATTGTTATTGCTCGAGTTGTGTGCACCCCTCATTTCTTTATTATTTGTAGGCGATATTATACCTTGGTTATCTAAAAAAATGGTTTATTTATCGACTTCTCGTTGATGTTCCAACCACTTATGTTCCATCTACAAACACAGAAATAAAACATAATAAGTAAATCTAGTTTTATAATATAGTATAATATACAAGATTACATAAATAAAAAAGTGTACCATAGAAGTTATTGATTCATAAACCGTACACATCATTTTGAGGCCTTGCCTCATGCCAAATATTCCAATATTTTAGGTTGTATCCTCTCCATACTTTATTTCCTGCATGTTTAATACGTCATGAAAAAATATAGTTGATATAATTAATACAAAAGCTTCTTATTGTTTCATTAATTATAAAACAAGAGAAGTTAAGCAACATATCTACTTACAAATAGTTCAACTAAACCTTAACAGTACAACATAGACTCATAACCCTTAATTAACCCAATGTTGATAAAATGTTGAGTCGGCTCTTATTTGTATGTTAGCGCATGTTAGCACCGATAATCTCGAGCTGTCCACCTATCTGTCAAGATATTTGCCAACGCATGGAGTTTAGTGGAGTTAGACTCCATTTCACATTGAGTTTAGTTTTAGTTACGAGAAGTGAGTTATAGATCCGTTGAACAGTTGTTGTAATTTGTCTAACCTATTTAATACTTAGACTAGTGTTGAAACCCAATGTAGCCTGCATTCTTGTGTTGCATTTATTCTCTCTGCTTTTCTTTGAACTTTCACATGGTATCAAAGTAGATTGGATAGGTTTGACTCTCTCACAAGAGAGCCCAGGAAGATAAGAACTTGAGATTATAGCTCTACGTGTGCTTAGGCGTAGGAAGAGTAGTAGAGAGGTAGAGAATAATTGTTGTTTGTAGTGAAGTTTAGACGATTCAAGGATAGTAGAGAAGAACCAGTTTAGTTTATCCGAAATTTGAAATCCTAGTGCCATTTTTGTGAGGAACTTTTGTTGTGTTTGTCAGAGAGGAAAGATGCGGGTAGAACCTCCCATCGAATTTTGATTGTTATCTCTTGAAAGGAATGGTGGGGTTCTAAATCCGCACGCTGGCAGATTTGGTTTTTAAATCTGTGCAACCCAAACCAGAGAAGTCTAGAAGCGCGTTATTAAGGTAGATAAGAGGCGCGATTTTGTTGGTTAAAGGCGACATCTCCTCCTGGAGGAATATCGCTTGTGTTGGGCATCGATCATTTGTTTTCGAGATTCTCTCTTCCTCGAGCTATTTCTGTTGAGAATCTTTTGAGTGTTCGCAATTTGTGGGGATCTTGTGTTGTAGAGAGTAAAATATATTTTAACCTACAATTCTAACAGGAGATCGAAGAGGCCGAGGAGATATAAGTGCATTGGATTAGGAGATCCATTAGAGAGCAGGATTTGTAGGCCTCTTCATAGAGTGGAGAGAAAAACTGCAGTTGATCCGAGGAGGCAACATTTTCTCGCGAGAAGGACGATCGGATCTACAGAAAATTGAAGGAAAGTTATCCAGAAGCGTTGATCTATTAGAAGATCGACGACAAAAGAGAGGACACTTGTCCAACTTTGATTGGATTGCAACCCCCTCTCCATTAAAAAAAAAAAGGAGGCAGACCTGGTTGAGGCTCCATTGTGGCCCCATTTCCTATGTGGTGGCCAAAGATTAAGCGTTTTAAGCATTACACCCTGAGCCAAGGCATGGCTTAGAAGGGCGTCGTAAATTCACTTTTGGGGAGGAATCTTCATTTTATCCTGTTGATTCGTCCAACCTAATCAAACCCACTGTGAGTGGTATGCTAGAACATTATGGCAACAAGCATTGGTAAGATGCGAGATTGAAGTTTGGATCTCCTATTGACTGTTTAGTCATTCAACAAGTGCCCATATGCATGTCCGACAGTCCCGTTCACTTGTTTTGGGCATCGTTTCATTTGTTTAGACCATGGCAATGTCTACTGTTGCACAAATATGCATACTTTATGGCGCAAAGTGCATCTACACACAGAACGTGAGTTTCCTCTGCCTTGGTGAATGCCATTGAAACATTGGGGCGCAAAATAGCACCAAGTTCCCCCAGGGTTTCAATATGATTGAAATCGACAATCATAGTGTTATTCCACTTGTAAGGTGTCATTTGGTGAATGCTACTCAAAATTGGAATCTGTTTTGATTTTTTTTTAAATGCAAAGATCATATATTTTGGCTGTGAGAGTCAAAATTTAGTCGCACAATTTTCTCAAGGGTTCTTTAGTCTTGAGTGTTAAACGGTGACAACAAATTATCTAGGATTAGGATTTTAGATTCTATAATTCATTATTGGTTTTTATTAAATTAGACTAAGTTGTAATTTGGTTATGAGCGCATTCAATAATCAGTTTTTAATTTACATTGATATAATTTCATGTCAGTTTCTAATTTAAGATCATAGAGGAAGATGATGAGTGTGAATGAGTTGTTGTAATCTCCATGATTTGAATAATAAAGTAATCGATACCTCTGTTTGATGGATGTAACCCAACGTTTGAGTGTACTATGTAAAATCTATATGTTTATAATCTATGTGATTGTGTTTTCTACATTTACAATCATAACAAGTGATAACAGAACAAGTATTGAAAATCCGTGAAGTCATCTGCATTGCCAAAATCGCGGAGGAGGAGCTGAATCTCTGCCCATAAAACGAGGACGGAAAGGAGCCGATTTTCAAGTCAGTGCTGGGATTCAAGGAGTGTAGGAGCACTGATCAGCGCTGGGCATCAAGGAGTGTAGGAGCGTTGATTGAAGGGAGCGTCGATCCATGGTTTGAAACGTATTAAAGTTTTTTCTTTTTATATGTTGTATGACGTGTATGCATAAAACGTGAATCATTTTAAATATTAAAAGGTGGTATGATGTGTATGCATAAAACGTGAACAAGAAAAGTCAAGTGGAGGATGTTTTTAAAAGGTATTATATTTGGAATTAAATAAAATATGTAAAAAGTGGAAGGTTTTTAAAAGGGTGATTTTTTATTTTTATTTTTAAATAAAAGGAGAGGTTAGTAAAAGGTTTTTTTATTAAACTTTTTTATTAAATATTTTGAGTTTATATCATTATTCTTTTACATATTTTTTCTTAAAGAGTCTTGGTTTTATAACCAGAATTTTTTTGGAAAGTTTTTTCTTCTACTAATGGCGAAAACTCAGAGTGCCAAATTCGAAATCAAGAAGTTCAATGGAAAGAATAATTTCAAGATCTGGAAGATGAAGATGCACAATCTGCTCGTGCAACAAGGCATGGTGAAGGCGGTTTTGGGAAAAGAAAAACAACCCGTGACCATAATAGATGAAGACTGGGATGAGATCGATGCAATAACATTGAGTGTGATACGCCTGTGTTTGGTCAATGATGTTATGTTCAACATTGTCTCAGAGAAGATAGCAGTCGGTTTGTGGACGAAGCTGAAAATCTTGTATATGATGAAATCCTTGATGAACAAGATCTTTTTGAAAAGGAAATTGTATAGTTTATGCATGAAGGAAGGTACGAAAATAGTTGATCATTTAAATAATTTTAATACTCGCTTAGTTCATTTGACTAGCATGGGAGTGAAATTCGAATCTGAAGATAAGACAATTACATTATTGTGTTCTTTTCCCGCGTCATGGGATCATTTTGGTACCTCTATTAGTTTCAGTTCAATAGAAAGCATTGAGTTTGATGATATTGTTGGAGATTTACTCTCTAAGGAAATAAGGAAGAAATCTAATCTAGAAACTTCTACATCAGAGGCAATGATGGTCAGAGGAAGACCTAAAGAAAGAGAACATGGTCAGAGGGATTTCTCTCGGTCAAAGTTGAAGGGAAAGAAGAACAAGCTTAAGTGCTAGTTTTGTGACAAATTTGGACACTTGAAGAAGGATTGTTGGAAGTGAAAACAAGCCTCCAAAGAAGACCCTCCAAAAGAGATGAAGGAAGCAAATGCAATCGAAACAGGTTCGGCAATAGGTTCAGGTATGATTGATGAAATTTTATCAATTAGTATTGGTTAACATTATGATCAACAGTGGTTACTAGATTTCAGTGCTTCAAATCACATGTGTCTTCATAGACACTGGTTTGTTACTTACCAGTCTATAGATGATGGAATAGTTTACATGGGAAATGATATCTCGTGTAAAGTTGTGGGAATTGGTAGAATTTGAATTAAGATGTTTGATGGAACTATTAAAATACTAACTGATGTGAGACATGTACCTGATCTTAGGAAGAACCTAATTTCTTTGGGATTCTTAGACACTAGAATATATAAGAGTATTGTTCAAGGTGGAGTTATGAAGGTCTACACAGGAATCCTACTGGTTATGAAAGCAAAGAAGGTTGGTAACATGTTTCTGTTAGAAGGAAGAATCGAGTCAGATCATGCAACAACGGTATCTGAGAACGATAATGATTATGTTTGAATGTGGCATCAATGGTTGGGCCATATGAGAAAACAAGGATTAAAGGTATTATCTGATCCCAATTTACTTCCTAGTCTAAAGTCTTTAAAGTTAGATTTATGCAAGCATTGTATTTATGGAAAACAGAATAGGCAGAGATTTAAAACCGGAAGACACACCAGTAAAGGAATCCTTGATTATATTCATTCTGATGTTTGGGGACCATCCCCTACTATTTCATATGGAGGATCATCATATTTTGTAACTTTTATAGATGATTTCTCTAGGAAGGTCTGGGTCTATATGTTGAAGAGGAAGGCTAATGTATTTACATTTTTCATGCAGTTTAGAGATGTAGTGGAAAAGAGCACTGGCAGGTCCATTAAATGTTTAAGAATTGATAATGGTGTTGAATTTACGTCAATGGAATTTGAGAATTATTGCAAGGAGTTTGGGATTGATAGGCATAAAACCACTTCCTATACTCCTCAACAAAACAGAGTTGTTGAATGCATGAACGAGACTCCTCTTGAGAGAGAAAGGAGTATGCGTAGTAACGCCAAATTGCAGCAGGAACTGTGGGCAAAAGTAGTAACTACAACTTGCTATCTGGTGAATCAATCACCATCAACAACAATAAAGTGAAATATTATTGAAGAGGTATGGAAAGGTCACCCTTGTAATTATTCTAATCTTAAATTTTTTGGTTGTGAAGCCTATGCTTTAATTCCAAAACATCAATGTTCTAAATTAGATCCAAAATAAAAAAGGCTTATGTTTGTTGGATATGGTAATGGTATTAAGTGGTACAGGTTGTGGGATCCTACTACCCACAAGATCACCATTAACATGGATGTAATATTTGATGAATCATCTCTCATCAAATCAGATGCAGATGTTCAAATGAAAAATGAAGAAGTACCTAAGTATCAACATATTCAGTTTGAAACTAGTTCAAATAGAAATGAAAGTGAACATGAACAATTTTCTGAAGATGTTCATGAAAAATTTCCTACAGAGGAAGACATGGTAGATGCTAACAATCAACAGAATGTGGGAGAGACACAAACTTCCCTGAGGAGATCTACGCGGGTCAGAAATCCTCCAAGAAGGTATGAGAGTGAAATCATGAAGGTGGGTAACACTTTTGCTTGTTTTATGAGAAAAAAAACTGTATTTTCACAAGTTATTCAACTTCCGACATATAAAAGTATTTTTTTTATTTAGAATTTCAATTTACAGTAAAAACAAAACTTGTGAAGAATTGTGTTAGCTTGCCAATGACTATTTTTCAATTTTTTTTTATCATGATTTGATATGTCAATTTGACAATTGTTTAATAGTATGTTTCTTAAACATGAAAAGAATGATAATGAGTTACTTATTTCTACAAAAATGTATATATTATTAAACTTATGTTTTAAAAGAAGAAAATATACTGCAACAATCTACAGAGACTCTATTTTGTTATGACTATTATTTTGAATTTAACGGATGAATATTATAATTTCTAGAATTTTTTGAAGTTGACAAAGCTGAAAACATTGCAGAGTTTAAATACATGTTTTTCTACACCTTGTATCTATCTTAATTTTTACTTAAAACTAAAATTTAAATATACCCTTTTGAAAAGAACAGTTTAAGGATTATGAATATTTTTTTTTCAAATTTTTTCACTGTATATTTTTTGAGATACCGATATTTCATTTCACCGAATCATAATGTTTGCTGAAAATATTATGTAGTGAGTTTTTTTAAAAATTAAATAAAATTAGATAAAAATAAAAAAAATGAAAACAAATTATACGAATTGAAAGTAGATTCAATTTTGGAAATGCTCGCGTCATTTTTGAAACCAAATTCTTAATGTTTGTAGGAGTCCGCAACCTCTGAAGTTTAGTTATGCTTGGGGCATTTCTCTGGTTTTGGTTTTCAGTTGCAATTTCATTTTTTCGGCCGAAAATATATTTCGGCTGAAAAATTAATGTTTCAGCCGAAAGACTGAAATCTAACAGAATCCGTCAAATTAAACGGTTTCCAGATCTTTTGGACAAAAAACTAATTCTTTCGGCCGAAAGACTGTCGGACGAATTCCGACCATCGAAAAATATGAAACGACACGTCGTATAAGTTTGAAAATATGAAACAACATGTCGTTTAAGTTTCTTTCGTGCCAAATTGTATAAATAGGATTGCAACCGAACAAATTTAACACAATCC
>JASDQU011313087.1:0-15926 GCA_032191745.1 Picea mariana
AAATTGTACTTGATACTGATTCACCCCCCTCTTAGTATCAACATAATGAGTATCTTGATTAACCCTTGATGATAGATACCATGCATGGGAGTTTTGAGATTTTCTTGAATTTTCATGGCCATTTTATTCAGGCCCCTTAAGAAATAATATAGAAGGCTCATCTTTTTAATTCCTGACAAATGAAAGAGGAATCGAAGATGAAACAGGAACACAATATTAAAACGAAATTCACATGTAATATAACATTTTTGCTTCTGCAAAATCTCCAACCATTCATCAAATATCCATCCCTTAGGAATACCCTTGGCCCAATTGGGATCTTTGTACTCTGGGTTATGGAATTGATTGGCATCCCCACCTGTGATTAACTTTTTCTTAAACCATTTTTCACCGTCACATGGGAGATTACAACCTATTTCTATTGATTCCTCTGTAACCTTCATAATTATATTAGTGATTTGAACCCTCTGTCCATCAAATCCTTCAACAAATTCCTGAGCTACATCATATTGGTAACCATCCAATTTAGCGCAATACATATACCATCCAGCTTGGTTGAAAACATGTCAGACATTTTCGTATGCCTCCATAATCTCAGGTCCATAGGGTTCCTTTCTGTTTACATGTCCACTCTTACCCATATCTATTGTTACGAATATAAGACTGGATTCCTTGTTGTAGAAGTGGGATATCCATGTTATGTGGAGATAGATACGGGATTTGTTGGCTGCATGAAGGAAATTCAAATCGACTAGCTGTAATGTGAGACTAGAGTAGAAAATAATACAACCAGGTTGAAAAAACTATTTTCAAAAAACCCCATCAGTGTGACATCTTGGATAACAAATACAAACAGGTGAACGTACTACCACCTTTGCATGTTGTGATGTTGATTGGGTACTTGATAACCACCTTGATCTTTCATTCTTCCAGGTAGGATGATACACATATTCAAACTCCTCCAACAATACTCGTAATGATGAAAATTAGGGACAAGTGGAAGTTCCCGTAGGGCGTTGAAAAAATTGTCCTTTGACATATTTTGGATGGAATTGACTTGAAAGTCATTATCTAACTTTGGTAATCATGAAACATAAGTTATGACATGACATATGACTTTGATGGAACGATTTAAAACTAAATGATGTCATGAGACAGTCCTATAAACATGTGCATAACTCCTCATATCCCCTTTTACAAGACTAAGTATCTCTCATTACTCTCAACATAACATTATTTTGACCCCCATGATAAATATTTTGAACCTTTAACAACCTAATGATGAGGATTTATAACCTATACAAAAAAAAAATTAAAAGAAGAAAAAAAAAGATGAAAGATAAAACTTTGTAGAACATAATAGGTGATAGATAACAATGGCTCCATGGGGATGGAGTTCTCCCTGTGAATCTCCAGGAACTTTGAGTAGACTTGTGCCTTCTGATCCTTTGAGCTCTCTACCATGTTTATTATGCAAACTGTAACTGTTTCAACTCCTGAAGTTTGGTAAAACTTTATTCAAAACATATCAAACTAAAAGATTAAAACTAATATTGAAAACTGAAAAAAGAATAAGTTGCAACATTGTTCCATTAGGCTATGGAGTCCTTATTGTCTAACTACCACACCACACCGATATGTACAATGGGATTTGAACGACCAATGACTTTAGTAAAACAATTTCTTCAAAAAACACCCATTGACTGAGCCACCAAAAACCTCTTCACCTTCCAAATTCTACAATAGGAAAGTGCTATTGTCCAAGACATTATTCACACTGAATGGACCTGACCACAGTGTTGGAATAATGATTCATTTATCATATTCTAAATGTAATTTTTTTTTAAGTATTATTGTTATTTGTTATGTCTAGAAAGTATAATTAAGGTTAGGAAATATATTTGAGAGGTTCACGGAGAGATTATTGAGGAGATTGTTGAGAGATTGTAGGAGAAGATGATTTCCCATAACATCTTCTCTCATTGTATAAATTCATGCTTTGGTAATGAGAAAGGTTTAGCTGAGTGTTCATTGTTATTGCATTATTTTCTCCATTATTATGCTGGTGTATTTCTTCATTTGGTATCAGAGTAGTGAAGAAGATCGTTGTCCTTTGTTGTAGCCTATGGATGATTGTAAATGTCAAATTGCATAGTCTCATGAACCTAACGTGAAGATTGGAGCATCATGAACCGATGCATGGACTAATCTTGGGACACGGTGTACGGTAGCGTACAGAGTTTACATCTTAAAAATCGAGTAAGAAAATTTTGCAAATTTCTTAATGGCATTCTTTTATCATCACCGGGATTGAGTTATGAGTTATGTATTTGGCACAAACCGTTGTTGTATTTGGGCAATACCTAATTAAATTTGCGTGGAAGTTTGAGTGGTGAGATGCTAGCAAAAAAAAGTTCGTGGTGTAATTATTCTTTTGGTGTGATATTCAGACCGGTGCACTTAGAAGTGTGTGGATCGTTTTGGCATGTGACTCGTGCATTTGGTGTTTTTAAAGTTGGTTATAAATAGGCATGAAATGTAATTTCTTTGATGCATTTATCAAGACAAAGGGGTCGAGGCATAGTCAACATGATTTGATGGATTGCGGTGTAAGAAAATTTCCATGGATTGGTACATAATTATTGAAATATGACTGGATTGGTGTAAAGATGGGAGCGACTCTTATTAAATGAAGGTATGCACATATATTCATAATTATTAAAATGTACGTGGACTGGTGTAGATTGGAAGATTCTTATTATTAAATGGTGGGGAGGCTTTTTCCTTTTGTCTTTATAAAGAATGTAATGAGAGAGAATTAATGTTCTATGTTCATGAGAGAATAAATGTAAAAGAAATTATTTTAAATCTCTTATTATTTTTGGGTACAATTTTTTTTATAAAGGGTGTTTTTATAAACTAGAAAAAAGAAATATTTGTTAATAAAGGGAGATATAAGAAGTGTTGATTGTAATCCTTTGGAAGAATTGAGCTTTTAGATCTTCATTGTAATCAAACATTAAAAAAAGAATTATTTTTTGGTGGTGGTTGAGTCCCGATTTTTTTGGGACATTGGTTCTCGTCCCAGGCAAAGTGGGACACTTTGTGTTGATTTTTGCACATTCTCTCTTATTCTCTCTCTCATTCTTATTCTTCATGGCATCAAGCAATATTGTGTAGCCTAAACTTGTTGGCACAAATTGTTTCTATTGGAGAAAACGCATGAAACCTATATTCATCACTAAAGATTTATGGGAGCTTGTAATTGATGGATATTTTATGCCTTCTACTGATGAATTCAAAACATTAAGTGATGATGAAAAGAAATCATTAAATGAAATTATTAAGAAAGATAATGAAGCACTTTCACTTATAGGGAGTGCAGTTGAAGAATCAATATTTACAAGAATTAATGTTGCAGAATCATCTAAGCAAACTTGGGATGTTTTAAAGAATACATATGAAGGTCTGGCTGTAGCTAAATTGCAAACACAAAGGAGAAATTTTGAAAATGTCAACATGCAAAGTAATGAATCTATTCATGATTACATCACAAAGATGCAAGATCTTGTTAATCATATGAGGTCCTTACGTGAAGATGTTCCAGAAAGGAGACTAATTGAGAAAATTTTAAGAAGCGTTTTGCCCAAGTTTCAGGTGGTCACCACTAGTATTATGGTTTCCAAAGATTTAAATACAATGAAGATTGATGAATTACATGGATTTTTCCTTACTGTTGAAGAAAATCAACCAAATGAAGAAGTGGAGCATGATTTTTTTACAAGGCATAGAGGAAGAGGAAGAGGTAGAAATCAATATCAGAATGAGAATTCTAATAGAAATTCACAACAATCATAGAATTATCAAGTAAATGCATTTAGAGGAAGAGGAAGAAGCCCAAGTCCATTTAGAGGAAGTTCAAATCAATTCAAAGGATGAAGACGAGACGGTTTTCATGGAAGATGAAGAGGAAGAGAAGGATCTCAAGAATGAAAAGGTTCACAGTGTCATTATTGTCATAAATATGGTCATCTTGAAAGAAATTGTTATGCAAAATGAGAGATATGGAAAAAATTGTGCTAATATAGTTGTAGAAGAAACCAGGAATGAGAAGTTATTCATATCAAGTTTCATGGCACATAATGAAGAAAGTGAAGCATGGTATATTGATTCAGGATGTTCAACTCATATGACATTTCAAGAGGAGTTGTTTACTAGAATTAATGACAACTATTCTGGTAAAGTTGTATTTGGTGATGATAGAGTTTCATAAGTTTAAGGGAAAGGCACAGTTGCAATTCCAACATTGCATGGAAAGAAGAAGTTTATCGATGACACATTGTTGACACCAGCATTGAAGAAGAACCTACTTTCTGTAGGACAGATGATGGAGCAAAACTATAAGGTAGTGTTTGATAACAAGGAATGTTTAATCATGGATAAGTTGAATCATAATTTAGTTGTGGCAAAAGGAGAAATCACTAAAGATAGAATTTTCAAGATTTCTTTTGATTCAAGTAATTCACAAAGTTTGAATGCACATAAGAGATGAACAACAAGATTTGGCATTTAAGAATGAGATATTTTAATTTTCAGAGTTTGGTATTGCTTCGAAATCAGAATATGGTGAATGGTCTTCCTTATATCAAGAATGACGATGAAGTGTGTGAAGGATGTATTTTTGGGAAACAACACAAGTAAAGTTTCTCAAATAGAACTTGGAAGGATAGTGAACATCTAACATTGGTGCATTCATATTTGTGTGGTCCAATGGAGACAATGTCTTTTGGAAAGGCTCATTATTTTCTCAATTTCATTGATGATTTTTCAAGGAAGGCTTGGTTGTATTTTTTGCAGGAGAAATCATAAGTGTTTTCTCATTTTCTTGAGTTCAAGAAATTGGTTGAAAAGCAAAGTGGTTTCAAGATTCTCACCCTAAGAATAGATAATGGAGGAGAATACAGGTCAAATGAATTCTTGAATTACTATAGGAAGAATGGTATAAAGCAATAGTTTACCAATTTCTACTATCCTCGATAGAATGGAGTGGCGGAGAGGAAAAACAGAACCATAGTTGATATGGTTAGGAGCATGTTAAAGGATAAGTCACTTGGTAATGAATTTTGGGCTAAAGAAGTATACACATCAGTATACATTCTTAATAGATGTCCTACGAAGGTAGTGTTGAATTTGACTCCCGGAGAAGCATGGTCAGGACATAAACCAAGTGTTTCACATATGAAAGTTTTTGGTTGCATTGCATATGCACGTCCCGAAGGAAAAGAGAAGAAAATTGGATGATAAATGTGTTAAGTGTATTTTCATTGGTTACAGTATTGAAACAAGAAGTTACAGGTTGTTTGATCTTCAAGCAAAGAAAGTAATAATAAGCAGAGATGTTGTATTTGATGAGGAGGGAATTTATCAGTCAGAACATGTACATTTGAAATTAAAAGAAGATACGGTTATTACTGACGGTGAATCACATTCCAAGTCAGTAAAGGAAGATGAAGTTAAGAAGAAACCTAAGTGGTTTGAAAGAAGTCACTCTGAAAACAATATGTTAGATATAAATTTCGAAAGAAGGATTACCAAATCCAAAAGTAATCTTGTGAATTATACACTTATGACATAGGTAATGAAGATGGATGGACCACAAACTTATGCAGAAGAATCAAGAAAGAAAGAATGAAATGAAGCTATGGAAGTAGAGTTGAATGCTTTGGTGAAAAATGATACATGGTATTTGGTGAACTTACCAAAAGATAAAGAGGTGATTGGTACTAAATGGGTTTATAAAACTAAGTATAAATCATATGGCACAATTGATAAGTATAAGGCTCGTTTAGTTGCAAAAGGTTATGCATAGAGAGAAGGAATTGATTATACTGAGACATTTTCCCCAATGGAAAAGATGGATACAATCAACATGGTTCTTGCATTAGCTTCTCAGTATAAATGGACAATTTTTCAAACGGATGTTAAGTCAACTTTCTTGAATGGTTATGTGGATGAAGAAATTTATGTGGAGTAGCCTGAAGGTTTTGAAATTCTAGGTAAAGAAGATAAAGTTTGCAGGTTGAAGAAGGATTTATATGGTCTTAAACATACACCAAGGGCTTGGTATTCAAGAATTGATAAATACTTCCAGGATCGTGGCTTAATTAAAAGTTTATCTGAACCCAATATTTATATTCTTCAGTTAGGTCAGGATATTCTAATTGTTGCACTTTATGTTGATTATTTGATTTACATAGGGAACAATGTTGAGTTATTTCAAAAGTTGAAGTCACACATGATTGTTGCATTTGAGATGACAGATATTGGAGAGTTACATTATTTCTTGGGAATTGAATTTTGGCAGAAAGACAATGGTATTTTGATGTCACAAGGCAAGTATACTTTAGATATTTTGAAGAAGTTCAAAATGATGAGTTGCAAGTTAGCAAAAACTCCTTTGGAAGTTGGGTTGAAGTTATACGGACATGATGACTCCAAATCAGCTGATATTACTTTGTATCGTTAATTGGTTGGAAGTTTGATCTACTGAACTACAACTTGACCAGATATATCTTTTGCAACTAGTGTGGTATCTAGATTCATGTCAAACCTCAAGGAAATACATTGGAAAGAAACTAAGAGAATTTTGAGATATCTGTGTGGTACAATTGGTTATGGTTTGATATACAGATCTACAAAATATTTCAGTCTTATTGGTTATACAGATTCAAATTAGGCAGGTTGCATGGATGACATGAAATCAACTTCAGGATACTCGTTCAACATGGGTTCATCAGCAGTTGCTTGGAGCACTAAAAAGAAACCTACAGTTTGTCTCTCCACAACAAAATCAGAGTATAAATAAGTAGCAACAACATCATGTGAAGCAGTTTGGTTGAGAAGAATTTTGGAGGATCTTCATGAGCGGCAGGAACAACCTATTCAATTGATATGTGATAATCAAAGTGTTATTCAGATGACCAAATCCAATGTTTCATAAGAATACTAAGTATATTGATATACAATATCATTTTGTTCAAGATTTAGTTGAGCAAGGTGTGGTCGAGATCAGTTATTGCAGAACAGAAGAGCAGGTAGTTGATATTTTCACCAAAGCACTATCGAAGGAAAAGTTTTGCAAATTCATAGATGATCGTGGAATATTTCCAAATGATCATTATGGGGGAGAAATGTTGGAATAATGATTCATTTATCATACTCTAGATGTAATTTTTTTTAAGTATTATTGTTATTTGTTATGTCTAGAAAGTATAATTAAGGTTAGGAAATATATTTGAGAGATTCATGGAGAGATTATTGGGGAGATTGTTGAGAAATTGTAGGAGAAGATGATTTCCCATAACATCTTATCTCATTGTATAAATTCATGCTTTGGTAATGAGAAAGCTTGAGCTGAGTGTTCATTGTTATTGCATTAGTTGCTCCATTATTATGCTGGTGTATTTCTTCACACAGGATGTCAAACTTCCCATGATGGTCTTCTCTGCGGGCATCCCATTTCAAAACCAAATCCTTGGGTAGAAACTACTATGTTTTTTTATTTTCTGTCAAAAGTCTCTTTAAACTTATTTTGATGTTGATGCGCCTTCTCAAGAATTTTCTCTCTTGCTTGTTGCAATTCTACAATCTAACAAATCCTCCTTATAACATCTTTAGGTTCAACTTCAATTTTCTGTAGAAACTTTACAACTGGCAAAGCAAGTTGCACTGGAAAGACTGCTTCCATTCCCTATACTAACTAAAAAGGTGAAGTTCCAATTGCTCTTTTTGTGCTAACATAGTCAGCCCACAAGGGATATTTCAACTTTTCATCCCAGGCCCTCTTGTTATCTTCCAGAAGTTTCTTAATGATCTCGACCATACTTTTATTGGATGATTCGGTCAGGCCATTACCTTGTGGGTAATAAGCAATGGAATTCCTAAGCTTGATTCAATCGTGTTGTATCCTTTTTGTCACCTATATGAGCAAAAGAAGGAAACTTACAAGTCTAGTTGGGTTAGCTAGACATGACATAAATGAGTGCAAGAGTTAGAAACATCAAGCACAAGAAATAAAAAAACAACTAAGCTACTAACAATTAAAGAAATGAAACTAAATTGCATAAGGAAACTAGAACCAAAATCAACCAAACAATTGACCAATATTCATGCCACCAATGGATAGATTGTATTAGTGGGCAAACACCAAAGAGAAAATGAGACTTATGGGTCCCCTCTTCCTCCAAGGGACGGCTCTTGAATCCCCAAAGAGTGAGTTCTTCTTACAAATAGCAAGGTAAAAGGAAATGGTGAAGAAATCCCAAGCTCAATGAAATGGCTCAATGAAATGGTGCTTATATGCTCCAATGAGGAAAGAGGTTCCTTGCAGGAGAATAGAGGTAGCATAACAATAAAAATAGATTCTTGGAAATATAGTGCACCCATGGCCTCCTTTTATAGCAAAGATTTGAGGCATTATCCAATCGGTCTTGAGTGTGAACAAGGGGCCCTTTAGGTCTTTGACCCGCCCCCCACTCGGATTCAGCTCGGATTTGGGGGTCAAATCAACTTGGGAGTTGAACCAGAAGTGGGTGGGAGGCCGACCAGAATCATTAATGCGTCGTTTTGAAGTTTGCGCGGATTTTTGCGTCCACAGTCGCGCATCGGGCACATGTGCGTTTTTTCGGCATTTTCAACTGACACACGTGCGCGCGCTTCCTTTTCATTCTGAGTGCATGCTAATTTTATAACCAATTGTATAGTTTGTGTCTTTTGGAAATGCATTTTTGAAGTCGTGGGTGAACTAATGGGTGTTTGGAGATGCTGGATTCCTGTAACCATTTGCGGACGAAATTTCAGTGACAACAGATGCCCCCTGATGTGTGAGGTTAGGAGCATACATATAGTTGAAATACATCAATGTTTCTTCTACTGAGAGTACCATTGTAAGAAAGAGTGTTCAGAGGGATGGAAAGAGCAACCCATTGGAGAGAGAGGGGAACCTGTGGGACCCAAACCTCTCTCTAGGTGTGGAAAAAAGATAAAACTGTGTACAAACGAGGTGGGCATGCCCCATGCTCGTGTTATGTAACTCAAAAAAGTGTGAGACAGTAACTAAAGCTGTGTGTTGTCGTAGATAACTGCAGCACCCTCTGGGGCAATTTTGATAATGGCAGAGGACAATTCAAATGGTGAAAAAACTCTGAAAAGAGGCGATGACAACTGTAAGAAGTGTCGATGATTCACAGGCAGTGATAGCCCAACAAATTTTATAGGTCTTCGGAAAATATAAAAATAACTGCAATAGTCGCAAAGTAAGACCCACCGTAACATGAGATAGTGTTGAGGTCGAATGTTATGGGGGTCAACGACAGCAGAGAACAATGGGGGTTTCCCTGTGTTGTCTGAGACTCCTCATTCTAAAGGGAATGAGAATCAAGATATTATTGCCCTTCTGGAAACTATGTTGATGCCGACAAAAAGGGAGACGCGACTCCAAGAAGCAAAGGGCTTCATGAAATCCACTAGATGAGATCAGGAACTGATGAGGTACATGGATGAAGTCAAGATGCGGTGAGACTCAAGACTGCCCTTGGTTGGGGATATATGTGAAGTATGAGTGGAAACAATCATGAAACTAAATCTAGTGTCAGGGGGACGACTAGACGTGGGTTAAATTGTGTCAGAGGCATGACAAAGTGGACAAACTCAGAGATCATAGGTATGTGGACTGTGGGATACTCGAGGTTTATGGATGATGTCAAACAAGGGTAGGAGGTAAAAAATGCCCCAACCAAGGGCGACAGGGGTTGTGTTGCCGGAAAAGGAAGGTTGCTAAAGGCGACAATAAAATGCTACGTAAATGAGGGAAACAAAGGCTTTGTACAATTACCAAATGAATAAAAAATAATTTGGGATAAGTGTGCATATACAGAAACGGGTGCCCCAGTGCAAGATGGCTTGGCCTGTGAGGGCGCAAGTTGCGTGGAGAATTGGTGGAGAGCGGGGGCCCCATAGGTGGGTTTTTGTACGAGGTAGATGAATGGAGGGAAATTTGTAGATGGGAAAACTGATTGTGAATGAAATGGAGGGTTAATGATATTGCAGAGGTGCGGTCAAACGTAAACCATGAGGAGAGAACCTGGGAGTCCATGTGGGAAAGCTAGCAAAATGAGGAGTATGTTGTTGATTCTCGAAAATGCGTAAGACTATAGAGACTCCCATCCCTAGGGGGTAAAAGAGACATGAGTGTTAAAGTGCCAAAGGGGACTATAATTGGGACAACTCATGTAGGTGAGAGTGCTACTAGGTAACAGTACTGAAATGCAGTGGAGGTGATAGTACTGAGAGCTGGATAGGAGGATCTTAGGGGAAAATGTCGAAGGGTGTGACTGGAGATGCAATTGAGATTCAGAGGGAATGATTACATGCCGGTATTGAACATATACCTGAAAGGGCCGCGCTAGTGGGTGAAGACCAAGTGTCTGCACACATGAAGACCAAATACTCGACATGAAAAATATCTGAAAAGTAAAAATCATAGAACAATTATTTGATAATTTTGAACATGAGCATGCGTACCTGGGCGTGGGGTGAGAAAAATGTTCTCTAAGGGCCGAAGGTGGATGTTGACCCAGGGAATGTGACTGTGTAGGTGGTGGGATCTTGATCCTGTGGCTGAAGACGAATCGGAAAACGGACGCTCGGAGCTCCTGGAATTGAGCATGAAAGTTTGACAAAAGGGACTATATATATCTATATGGCCCATATTGCCACATCATTTGTCCCTGTTGCCATAGTGGATTGACGAGAACCTTGAGAGGAGATTTGGATATTTCGGGAGATCGAGCCAACCGATCTAGGATTAGCGAGTGCCAGGTTAGTGGTCGTATCCTCCTACATAGTAATTAGGATTTTTGTTTTGGGCAAGGTCGTACGAATGACCATATGGAGGGGTTTTGTGAGAGTGGCCCCTATAGTGCGCAGGCGATCAGAGGAGTCTTGGGCATGTGTGTGCGGCTGTAATTGGGACAACCGCGCACGGGGGCGCCCAAATTCGGAAAACAGGTATGCATGGAATGTGCGCCTGTCTGAAGCATAGTTGCACACTCGTGCATGGTTGTTTCTCTGCCAGTGGCACATGTGTGCACTATTGTGTAGTGGACAGGCGCGCATGAATGCGCATTTGTATGTATGACAGGGTCGCATGCATGTGCCCCTGTGTCACCGATAGTGGTGCATCGATGCACAACTATGGGAAGAACAGGCGCGCACATGTGCGTGATTGTGAGGAAAACAACTGCACACCTGAGGCAAAGCTGAGGGGTGTACAAAACATATATTTTTTGAGATTTTGGTGTTTTATGGGTTGTGATGTCTGATCAAGTACTGTTTATGTGAATTCAGGTGACCAGCTGAGGATGTCAGTCCACTGAAGGGAGAGAGAGTGGGAACGTCTGAGAGAGGCGGTTAGAGATGAGGAGCCCGGTGTGCGGGGACCTTTCGCAGCTTGTGGGCTGCTAAAGTTCTTTGACTGCTCACTGTTGCGGGTGCAGTAGTACCTACTATAGTTTTTGATATCTATGTGGAGCACTGATCTGCAGTGTTTCATTGTACGAGGAGAGAAACTCACATTCTCTGTGATAGAGGATGTGTATTTCTTGACTGGGCTCCATTTTCGGGGAAGCCCTCTACTTGTTGAGCCCGTGTTGCCTGGGGATGGACAATTGGCTGACTTGGCACAGACATATTGTACTGGGGAGGACTTTATGTCAGGTTCAGTGGTGAGGATTGGGGCGATGGATGCCCTTGTGCATTGTTGCATTGCAGCGATGATTGTAAGGGTCTATGGATCCCTCACTACTCAGCAGATCAGCGATGGTTAGCTGAGGATCATGCAGAGGGCCCTGGGTGGAGAGCATTTTGCCTGGGGCTTGATGCTACATACCAAGATGATAGGGCAGCTTAACCGGTGTCGGGTTGCTGACTCCGGTGATTTTTCCTTTAGGTCTATCTTGGTGGCCTGGTTTTTGGAGAGGGTGCCTATGTTGCGCGCGAGAGTTTTGTTGGACGCGTTGGGGCAACGAGAGTCGTGATTGATGCGATGGGAGACAATCTTGGTGCGTCATGCAGGTGGAGAGGGTGGCCATTATTTTACGACTGAGTTAGCACATGTGTGGTGCTAGATGCCATAGATCATCTTGTGATATCCATATAGCGGGATGGACTATCATCGAGATCCTGATATGGTCTTACCTCTTGGAGAGGTTTGGGACTACAAAGGTATGCTGATGTTTTTGATGATTTGATTTTTTAGATAGTATCGCATATGTTTTATGTATGAATGGATGTTGATGTTATCATTTGTTGGTTTGTGTGTGCAGATGTGGGGCCCTGAGGCCAGGAGATGGAGCTGGTTAGAGCACCGGCTCGTGAGGGGCCAGTGAGACCGTCACGGGAGGATCCATGGGCAGGCGAGAGACGTCGGAGGGACAAGGCGGGTGTGAGGCCAGTGGATGAAGATAGAGCTCATAGGAGACAGCGTTATGATGACCCTGGTGCAGATCCTTCACGTGCACCTCTTACCGATGCCAATGAGGTGTTTGAGGACTTTCTCTACCGATTGGAGGCAGTTATCAGGGAGTGTCCAAGGGCATGTGGACCCATATTTAGGATGAGGGATTCCTGGAGCAGTGTGTGGGCCTTCCGATGGATTTGCGTACCTTGATCCGCCAAGCAGTGGTAGCGACAACAATGATGACGGGGTGACTGCCACCTGGACCAGGCGGACCTCCAGCCGGTGGGGCTTCGCCTCCTGATAGAGGCCCTGGTGGAGGTGCTCTAGCGGCACCATGAGTGCATGATGTATTGATATTTTGTATTTTAGATAGTCATGTGAGCCAATGATGTATAGGGTACTGTGATACTTGTTTTGTACCGATAGGGATGAGGTGGTTCACCGGCCTACGAGAAATGTACATGTTGTACTATGTTTTTGTAAACATTGATGGCACTTTGATCGATATATATATATATATGGATATACATTTATGGGATCTTTGTGATGTTCACATGTGATGATGTTTTGTGATGCCTTTTATTATGTCTAATCTATATGCTGTGGCAGGCTTTTTATGTATGTGTAATGGTATCTTGATGTGATAAATGCCAATCTAACACTAGGTTAGCCATATTATCTACCATTTGATTGTATTGTTGTGGAATATGTGTAAATGTCATTGAATCAAAATGTCAAGATAAAAGTCTAACTTGCAAGTATTTGCGGAAGAGGCATGGATCGTGGACACGGTACACATTGTTGAGCTGCAGGACGACGAGTTGGGATTCCAATAAGACACTAAGGTGGCGAATATGATGGTGACTGGCCTCAGCAAGGAGGCCAATGACAACAGTGTATTCGACTTGGTTGTTCGTTGTTGAGCCCAAACATATGCCGTTGAAGTGGAGCAATTCATGTGAAGGGGAATAGAGGGCCCAAGCGACCGAAGCGAGATTTTGTGTCCAACTCCTAGCTTCGTTAGCGTAACTGATGTGGTAGGTCGATGGAAGAGACATATGTCAATAACACAAATGGTAGATCATCCATAAGGCATGGAGTACAAAGAAGACTAAAAAACTCTACAATTGTGTACAAAAAAAAAAACCTGGTGTAAAGTGGTGACGCCTAGGCATAGAAATTTTTAAGGTACAACCCGTTGACGGGTTCTTTCAGAGAATGGCCTTTAGGGGAGGCTAGGATGTAGGCGCCTTTAGTGAGGCAGTGTTGGATGATATAAGGTCCATGCCATAAGGACTCAAATTTTCCGTGGCCGAGGGTATTGTGAATGATGTTGTAGGCAAGGATGAGGTCTCATTCGTTGAATGAGCGAAGGTTGACATGGTGATCAAAGGTGGTCTTTGACCATTTTTTGGTTGCCTCATTGTTCTGTAGTGAAGACCGACGGTCTTCATCCAGTGACTCTAAGTTCAGCAAGCACTACTCCATTGGAGCAGTGTCAGGTAAAAGCTCAATAGCGATGCATAAGGTGGGTATTTCACACTCGATGGGGAGAGTGGATTGGACCCAATGGACGAGATGGAAGGGTGTAAAACCAGTGGCGGTTTTAACTGCTGTGCAGTAAGCCCATAGTGCTGAAAACAACATATGATGCCAATTTGTCTTATGTTTGTTGACAGTGCACTGCAACATGGTTTTAATGACCTTGTTGACCACCTCTACTTGTTCGTTGGACTGAGGATAGTAGGGGGAGTCAAACTTGTGGGAGAAGCCTAATCTTGAGGAAAGCTCGACGAAGAACTCGTTCTCAAAGTGTTTACCATGATTGGAGAATAGTTGTAATGGTACTCCGAAGTGGGAAATGACGTGATTAAATTGAAAAAGCGTTATCATGTCAACGGTGTTGTTGAAGGTGGGCATGGCTTCGGCCCATTTGGTGAAGTAGTTGACTGTGACGATAATATACTTGTGTTCGTTTTTGGATGGAGGGTTACAAATCATGAAATCAATGTCTCATTTGCAAAAGGGGCTAGCAGTGATTCCTGGGTGTAGAAGAGCGGGTGGCGCTCGTGCTTTGTGGGCATAAAGTTAGCATTTTTCATAGTGCTTCACGACGTGGATACAATCGTGAAACAATGTGGGCCAGAAGTAGCCTGCTCAAATGATTTTCTGGGCAGTGGACATCCCTAAGAGGTGACCATCGCAAGCGTCATTGTGACAATCATTCAAAACTCTATTGGCTTCATCGATTGTCAAACATCGACGGAGTATGGTGTCGACCCCTCGTCGATACAAGATGTCACCTATTGTTCTTGAGTTTGTGCTGTAAGGCTCTAAAGTACACCATCAAGGCATCTAAAAAGAAAGAGAGGGCTAAGGATAAAAGGTAGATTTCATGAAAGGGCTAGGGCTGATTCCTTAACTGTCTCTGTCTAGCTTCCCAGTTTTACTGGATATTAATGTCTCTCTCAATTACTTCCCATTAATGTTCTAACTCAACCCGGTTATTTGTTGTTTGTAGGATGGTGTTAAATAGATTTAAAGAAATGCTCGTTTGATCCGATAGTCCAGGTTCGATATAAGGTTGTCGTGTAACTGGAACAATCATGAGGGAAGGAGACTAAGAGGATAGATTTTGTGCTTCTTTAAAGGTTCACTATTTCTGTTTCAAAACATAAAGAAGAACTCCAAAAACCCTGAATTAATAGTATGACGAAACTAAAGGCCATTTCTGGTATTTGAGTTAAATTTTGAAAAGGGAAAGTGCATGAAAATGAAAAGAAAACATAGAGCTGCTGAAAAAAGTGAGGCATCAATTGAAGAGGAATCTCACTTTGTGACAGAAGAAGAAAAATAGTTAGGAAGAACTCTTAAAGAAGCATATGATATTGAAATGTAAAACATTTGCAGGTCTTGTATCTGTTGATAGTTGATACAGAGGAAAGGTTGTAAACAATTAAATTGCAAGAATAATTAATTACCACAGTAGAGGTTGTACTAAATTGTAGTTAAGCATTCATTAAAAAGATATATGAAAAATATGAAACAACAGAGAAACACATAACTCAAATTCGACCAGATCTGGAATCTTCAATCTGCATTCATAGTAATTGAAAAATATTTATCAATTCTTCTTTACAATGTGCCCATAAAAATCCCTTTCTCAGTATCCTCAAATTATATTTATAACAGGCCCCTGATGATTGTTGGTTGGTGATCTCCTAACTCTTAGAGGCAAACGGTTACAAGAATTGCAAACTCCAACCGTTTGCATGATTATCATTTGTTTTCCTATCATCTCGATAATATAAGTTTTCAAAATGATACTTCATTGTTTTACTGAAGTATCTCCTTCTTTTGATCTGATACATTCAATACATTTTTCAAGAAAATGTATGAAATTTCTGGG
>JASDQU011313089.1:9576-24728 GCA_032191745.1 Picea mariana
TCAAAAATTGGTGGGAAACTTACTGGGAGAAAAGTTCCACAGAAAAATCTAGAATATAAGGGTTCGAGCCCACTTGGTATTTTTTTGTGGATGCGGTCAACGAACAATACTACCCTATTTATCTCTCGTACTCCAAAGGCTCGACCTATATAACAATATTATTCAAATATCTAGTTTAGCACTACCCCTGAAGCCCAAATCAATGTGTCTATCCATATTAATAAGATTTAATTATAGAGATGACACACATTAATGAGAAAATTTAAGACCGTATTTAGAAAGATCCTCATACACACCTGAGTTATGGCATACACATGCTAGGTGGATGTCCATTGCGAGTTATAAATAAAATACTCTTTCAAAATACAGCTTGCACCGTAACATTTTGAAACATAGTCAGTGAAGTTTTAATTTCGTCTAGACTCCCTCGCTTACTGATATTTCCTACTCTGTTACAACTTCTTGTGTACTGGTAACCTTAGAAGTTCAGTGTACTTCCAGGGTGTCACAAGCCCCGAATCATCATCTTGACCGATCAGAACTCTAGTGACTGAAACGATTCCTCATACAGGCAAGGACCATTGCCACAGATTTGAAGATATCTATAGGATATTCGACTCCACAGAGTTTCCTTAAGATGACAAAATTTTATAGGTATACCATAATATCTTGAAAAGAGGTATCCACCTAGTAGCTTCTAGGCCACAATTATTCCCATACAATGAGGTAGCACAGTGGTGCCTCAAACAATTCAACACTTCCATGGTGAACATCATGGGAAAGCAGAGGGAACGAGTAGCTTCTCTTATACCAGAGGATATTAGCTCCAGATATCACCTTCCCGCCACCACTTTCTCGGTGAATGAACCTTTATTAAAAGGGTTCACACGGGAAAGCAAAGGATCGAAAAAATAGATGAAACACTAGTGGGTGGACGAAGATGAAAACCTTAAACAAGGTAACAAAATGGTCCCCACCCACATGCTGAAAACTCTTTACAAGCAGCAGGTGGCCATGCTCTTTCATTTATACAGGGAATAAAAGAGTACGCACTTCCAAATTGACTGGTTACCTTTGGCACACACCATCATTAGAATGGGACAAATCTTCAACTGGGTGGATATACTAGCCTTTAAAATATGCTTGCACGCAAAGAATATCCCAAGTATGAAGAAGCCATGTTTTTATATGTCTTCTTATATGATAGACGTCATTTTTTCGTTAGTATAATTTCCCAAATTGGGATGGAATTGGGACCGAAGTCAACCCCTCATTCATGTTTATTTCTCGCAATTATGGAGCATTTTAGAAAGAAAAATTATGATGTTTTCAATTTATTTTTTGCCCCTCTTCATTCCACCCTTTTTGTCTTCCCCAGACATAGGATATCCTTTGAGGCTATACATTGGATGAAAGGGGTGGTCGATTGGTTTTTCTACAAGTACTATTCATTTATCAGGGTTTATGGGACCACTGAGGCCCCAAACCAATTACTAATGAGGGAAATAGTGTACCAAACGATGGGGTCTGGCATCACCATACTTTTGCAAACCAACAATAAGAGGCTGTGTCCAATCTTCCCTCTCCACTTTCGAAGTTATTCCATCTCCAACGCTCAACATGCAAGGATGGAAGATGAGACCCTACATGAGTTAATCAGGTGCTTGGGTGAGCCTAAAGGCCATGATCCTCATGAGATGGTTTTCATTCATGTCATGTTTGTCAGCCTCACTCATCCAAATATTCACGTTGTTGATTTTGAGGAGGAAAAATTTAAAGGAGTACTCTCGTATGATGAAGTCTTGCACTAGTTTCCCCATGATGCTACAAAGCGAAAACTTGATCTCAAACAAGAAGAATTCAAGATGGAAACGTTAGCCCAATTCTAGAAGTTGTGTTAGCAAGAACAAGATATAGGCAATGCCAAAGAACACTAGAATACCAAAAATGAAAAACATCTTGAACATAAAAGGCTCCAAGCGGAGAACGATTATCAAAGAAGACAGACTGAGGAGAAGAACATGATAGAACATCAGCGCGTGGCACATCAAGCCGCTCTGCAAAATAAAAAATAAGAAGAAGCCAAATATTTGGTAGAGGACGAGGAATAAAAGAGGCTAGCTAATGAATCACAATCCAATAAACTAGCTAAAGAGGAAGAGGAAAAGTGAGTGGCTGATGAGGTTGAATCAAAGAGGAAAGTTGATGATCTTTTGAAGAAGAATTTAAACTAGGCCCCAAGTACTCTGTCGACACCGAACCTAGGAATTGTGAATATACCTCATCCAAAGTACACCCCCATAAGCTCCATACCAGGAGATTCCTCCCTCTCTTCCCAAGCTCTAATTTTTGAAGGATCTATAGTCACTATTGGAGACTACTACTTTGAAAACAGAACTAGAAGCATGGAGAAGATATCGACAAAAATAAAGAGAGGAGAAGACACCAAGTATAAGTTATATTCAGGAAGGATATTGGAATGGAAGGTAGAGCCCGATCCTAAATAAAACATGGTCCAAACAAATTCAACGCTCAATGCCTTTGCATGATTAAATTCCTCCTCTGTCCTAGAGGTAACTAATTCCCTGAACATTGCCATGAATTGAGTACTAGAGATGGAAACAGAGTTGAAAGACATAAAATACCAATTCTCCATAGATATACAGGAATTTTTCAAAGCAACTGAAGGTTTAAATTTAGGTAAGATCAATGGTGCTCTACAGGCACAAAGAGACCACTTGAATGAAGAGTTTGAAAAAAGGATGCAAATCCTACATGAGACCAACAGAAATGAGTTAGAAGTGAAAAGGCATAAACTCAATTCCTCTCTGGAAAATACTAGAGCCTCGATATGTACCCTGGAGTCCATCAAATAAAAATACCTGGCTGCCAGAAAAAATTAAGTGAGGAAAGGAATGAACTCCTTAATCTATTGATCAATATATGGGTAGAGCGACAAGAACAACTTAATTTGTAGAACACTTTGATAGAGACTCAAGGAAGGTATCGAGAATGTAGAAATGATTTTGAGGAGATGGTTAATTGGTAGGACATGCACCAACCTCCACMTACCTCCCTATTGATATATTCAAAAAGAGAAAGACTCAAGTATCATATGCTTTTTGAGACCAACAAACCTCTCTTCATAAGTGTCCACTCCAGACAAGGAGTAGTTGTTGACACATGTGCACAACTGTGGAAATAAGCTAATGATCTCATCATAGAGGAAGGGGTACATCCACTGCAATCTATAGATGAAACGACTTATGTTAGCACCAGAGCGTTTGAAGTGGAAGATCTAAAGAAATACATACAAGTGAGCATTTAGGATCTGATATTGTTTGAAGAAATATCAATTGAAGAATATGTGTTGTTTCCTACCTGTCTCTCCCATAAGATTCAATCCTTCTTAAAATCCACAAGGGACAATTTATCCCAATAAGTTTATGCAAAAATATGTAACGAAGAATCGATCTTAGATAGATTGCAATCAAGAAAACTCAAGAGCATTTTAAATGACTACTCGACTTGGAAAGAATATCAATACCAACAACAGGAGCGGACCACGTCATGATTACATAATTCCATAGTTCTTTCCAGATGTTTTTTTCTTCTGATATTGTAATCTATTATGGAATATGAAGAGTCCTTTTGTGAAGAGGCCCAAATTTTTATGATTACCAATAATAATGATTGTAAGCATTTTCCCCTCACTATATAAAGGGAGTGTTGCCCATTTGAAAGGGATTTTGGTTTTGGAAGCTAGCACAACAATATTTTTACTGCAAGATAATTTGAATCCAAGAGACATTCTAAATTTGAATATTATGGTATTGATATGCGTGAATGAGATTATTGTGTTTATGCATCTCTCTATTTGTAGTCTGTGAATGTTATTTGATGAATTACTTCTAAATTAATGTTTTCATTTTATAGTTATCATGGTTTTTAGGATGATTACAACGATAGTATAATGTCGATAAATTTATCAATTCTTTGGTTCTAACAGATTATGCTATCAAATTTATGTATCACCTGCCTCATGACTTTATTCCACTCAAGTAATGCACATTATTGACTATATTAATTTATTTTTCTAGTTAGCTCCTGATCAGGATATATTAATTTAAATAGTATTAGTTTAGAGACCGAATTTTAGAATAATACTCATACTTCTTAGTTTAGTTTTAGTTAATTTTTTTATGTCTTTTATATTATCTTTTAATTCATTTGAGAACCTTTGGTTCTCATATTCATATTTTGTTAATATTTTAGTTAGTTGGTAACTAGGAAAAACATTGGTCGGAAGCACTATTCCAAACGAGAGTGGGCCTAAGACCTACCACCAGAGTTTTTCCCTCAACTGATTGAACGGGTCATTTTGGACTGTCAACTGAAATGATGCTAGAAAGAGGGCCACATAACTGAATGGATACAAATATAAATTTTAATTATTCCCGTTCTACCTCGCAAATAAGATTTTTCTCCATGATCGATTCCCATTAATTTATTTCGAACATAATTTCTTCCCGTCAAAATATACGATGAACACTACAGCGCAGGTCAACACTCACCACATTCCCTCTCATCCTGAAACATCTTTCTCTTCTCCTCAACCTCATATCCAAACTATCTGAGAGATAGAATATTTAGTCAAGTGCTCGAATGAATGAACAAATCGTGCACTGACTAGACAATGTAGCAGAAACACCAGACATTTTCCCTTAGATTACTCTCTACCTGAAAATCAGGAAGACCTTCGACATATAGATCCCTATTTCGTTGACCCTTACTCCTATCAAGAAAATTGTTCGGTTGGGACCCCTGAATATCACATTCCTGAAAGTACTTCTGATTTCCCCGAGGATTTGGAATTTAATATTGATTATTATATACTCATAAACAGAGTAGGAGGTAGATCATCCTCACCTCCCGAGTGACCCCCACACACTCACATAAATCATTCAGAGGACAAATCCGAAGAAGGGGGCAGATTTGAGAGTGAATTCGAAGATAACCCCTATCAGGTCATTGTATATCAACTACTAAACATGTATCGAAAAAATGTGAGCCAAAATCCTCCACCCTACCAGCCTTGGTTGTTTTTTGATGTGGTCGTTGTTCCAGAAGTTTAGCATGACATGCCTAGACACCTTGAGAAATTCCTGCCTAAATTTGACCCTGAAAAAAAGGATTTAGCCAAGAACCATATTAATAATTTCATGTTGGCTATTAGGATACAAAGCATATTCCACGAAGACATATTTTGTCATATATTTCCCCTTACCTTCAAATAAGAAGAATTGACGTGATATTTATCTCTAGAAGAATCCTCCATTCCGAATTGGAAAACTTTTGAAAATTCTTTCCTCCGAAAATTTGGGGAAAATAAAACACCATCCACCCAGGTTATTGAACTATCGAGAGTCAATATGGATTCAAAATAATTAGTTACTAATTATAATAAATGGTTCCTCACTTTGTTAAAACGAATCCCAAGGGACTAAAAACCTACTGAATATGTCACTATTTAATTTTATACCTCTGGTTTACCCATGTCCATGGGCATGTATGTAAAAACTTATAACAAGGATACTCTAGAAGAAGGTTTCCAAGAATCTATTAAATTTGAAAAAAAATTGTTAACTTTAAAAGGTAGTTCTGACACATAACCATCTAAAGATAAAGGTAAAAGTAAAATCTATGCATCTAATTCTGGTGAAGATAAAAATCCCTCTGATCAGATGGATATGGAATCTCTTCGAAGAATTAGCAAAAAACTATCCAACGACTTGGTTGACCTGAAAAGGGGTAATGGAGAGGGATCTTCCAGTCATAAAAGGTTTTTTAATTCCCCCTAAAAGAAAGATAGTAACACTACCCCAACAAGCAAAACCACCCCCTCTCAGACGAAATGCATCAATATTGAAGATGTTTTCCAAGCCCTTCAAACCTGGGTAATAAAGAATATGACTGAAACCACTAATGAGGGAGATGGAGGTCAGGAACAACAAGAACAACCCCAGGAATATGGCGAACCGATTGAACAACAGTTAAACTCATTTTGGGACATATCTTTTGGAGAATATGAAGAATAAGTAGTGCACATCTCAAAAAACATCGTAACCACTAGGAGTGCTAGTAGGAAGATTCCCGATGATAGCCCTGGTATCTTTAATCATGCTTCTCCCACTACCACTACTCCCAAACAATCTTCTCTTTCGACTAATACTACCCCTAATTCATCTAGGAATACTTGTTCCAATCTCAAAACAATAGATAAAACAATGAAACCAAATATTTATCCCACACCCTTGGCCAAATTAGAATATGACTTTCTAGAAGATCTAAAGAAAACAAAAGACAACATTTCTTTTTTTGAACTCATGAAAATTCAACAAATCAAAGAAAATTTCATCAGAACACTGCAAGGTAAAACTTCTCCTATCTCTTGGGAATCAAACTCTATAAGAAAAAGGTGAATCACCAAGGTAACTTCACCTAAAAATAGTACCCCATCCAAAATTCAGGTCATGACTAATGCCTCCTTAACAGATCAAAGATCCAGGTCCAACACCCCTCCTTTTCTCATCAGTTTTGGAGTACTCAATAGGAATGTTAATGATTGCATGGTGGACTCAAGAGATTTGTCTAATGTACTACCCCTTAAATTCCATGAGAATCTTAACATCAAACACAAATTGTCTAACATTCATTTCATTCAGTTAGACGGAACTAAATTTAAGGTGATTGGAGAATTGAAAAAGGATTTGATCAAGATGTCTGCTAACCCGAAAGTTCATCAAGCCATAGATATAATAGTAGTGGACATTCTAGATAACTATTACATTCTCTTGAGAAAATATTGGTCATGTAAATGTGGATGAACCTACATAGATAAGATCTAACTAGCAAAGGACATACACAGTTTGCAGAAAAATGACAAAAGACGGAAACGCGAGAGAGAGAATCAAAGAATTTCATTAATTGTATTCCACACTCAAAGAGTGAATAATTTACAATAGATATAGGTTACATGAGTAACTAATGTGTCATATTAATGATATAGAGAGATATAGACACTCACGGACAGACACTGGAGTGAACTGCCACCTAGTCCTAGTTGATTGATCCATGCAATCATCAATTAACTAAGACACATGTGTGGAAGTGAGAGAGACACATGCAACCATTGGTGATAAAACATAGGTTTCCATACATGAGTGAATTCCACTAGTATAACTGAGTGTAACTGACTATGCAGTGAATAGGAATTCCCTATTTTGTAGGGGAATATTCTCTAGAGAGAATACTATCATCTAAGAAATCGTTCTCAACATTGGACTATCGAACTTAGGAAAATAATTCTAGGTGAGTGTGTAATATCTCCAACAGGTCAGCCATGTTAAACGACTACTTTTCTACTGAATGGTCCCATTTATGGCTCCCTTTCAATGGTAAAATGAGCCAAATCAGGATCGATAGAGAAAGGTATATGAAACACGTTGTTACTGATTTGAATGATCTGAATGAACCAGTGACCAGTGATGTTCAATCATTCCATTCTTGGGAATTATTCATTTGAAACATTTTTTGGGAACTTCATAGCTAAACCATCAACACTCGTGGAATCTGACGCAAAATACAAAATCCTTGATTGTGCCCAGATTATTGAGCCCAGTTACAGTATAGCTGACCAAACTAACAATCCCCTTGATGTACAAACTAACATAGTTTCTAGAGATAGGCTTGAAAAATGAGCTAACTCTACTAACCTCTTTGAAACCAAAAAATATGAAAATTCAAAAATACCATTTGAAAAAAAAAAAAAAGTGATCCTGATATGTGGATGTTATTTTTCAATGGATCAAAATATTTGGAAGGTGTAAGAGTGGGTTGCATACTAAAAGACCCGAAAGGTACTAAAATGTTAATTGCATGCAGACAAGAATTTCCTTGCACCAACAATATTGTCGAATATGAAGACCTTGTACAAGGACTTAGAAAGGTAACTGACTTGGAAGCAGAAAAAATCAAGGTATTTGGTGATTCTGAAATCATTGTGAGATAGGTACGAAGAACCATTAATTGTCTTTCAATTCACCTAAAAAATTATCAATTTGAGGTCTAGGAGCTAATTAAATATTTCACTGCTTTTAATATTAACATTGTTCCCCGATCATTGAATTTTGACGTTGATTTGTTATCAAATGTGGCACCCAGATTAATACCCTCAGAAGGATTGATTCTTGACTCCTTCTATGTTGAAATTTTTTACATGCCATCAATTCCAAACAATATTGTAATTTGGAGGGTATTTGATGATGACTGGCGGATCATTAATTTTCTACACCTCAAATATACCTTCAAGGATTCTATTATAGATGAAGGCCAACACGACATGATGATAAATAATTATAATAATGATAATGCTAAAAAACAAATACAACAGGACCAACCGACAATATTCCAATGAGTGTGGTCAGAGTAGAAAAACTCTACAACCTTCAATAAAAATTCAAGAAGGTCATGARCTGCAAGACCAAAAACTCATACATGTAGTTTTAAATAGTAAACCTGGGATCATATATTTCTCCTCGGAATGTCAACCCGCAAAAAAATTCTCTCATGAAGAAAGGAAGGCATACATCAAGTTATTCAAATAATATAAAGACATCTTCGCATGGACGTCTCAGGACCTCAAGACATATGATACAAATATTATACAGTATGTTGTTCCCATTAAAACTCAAACAAAACCTTTCCAGCAAAAGTTGAGGAAGATGAACCCCAGTATTGAACCTCAAGTCAAAGCAGAGATAAACAAATTGTTGATGGCCATAATCATTTTTCCAGTAAGGCATATGCAATGGATATCAAACTTAGTGATATTAAGGAAAAATAATGGGGATATCATGCTCTGTGTTGAGTTTAGAAATGTAAACAGAGCCTTAGAAAAATATAACTACCCTGTGCCTCTCATGGAAAAAATTCTACAATGTGTCCAGATCGGAAATGCTCTCCCTAATAGATGGACTCTCAGGATATAATCAAGTCTTAGTAGATCATGAATACTAACTTAAGAAAAATTTCATAACCAATTGGGGAACACATCCCTATAGGAATATTCCTTTCGTATTGATAAACGTTGGAGCCATGTTTCAATGAGACACGGATATTTCCTTTAGAGGTCTCCTGGGAGAATATATGGTAGTGTACCTAGATAGCATGACCATCTTATAAAAGAATAAAGAGGACCATATATCTCACTTAAGGAAGGTATTTAATCAATGTAGGAGATACAACATCTCTATGAACCTCAATAAATCCATTTTTGTCTTGAATGAAGGAAACATACTAGGTTTCACCATCTCCAAACATGGTATGTGGATTGAACCTGACAGGACCGAAGCAATCACTAATATCCCTCCCCCTCACAACAAAAAATATATGCAATCGTTCCTTGGAAGGATAAAATTTGTGATATGGTTCATACCTAGTTTTGATGAGATCGAAAAACCCCTACAAGATATGATAAAAGATAATGTTGAATTTAAATGGGGGTGTAAATGCTTTCGACAAAATCAAAGAAGATATTATTCAAGCGTCGACACTGTTGAGTCTAGATTTTGATCGATATTTCATCCTCTATAAGTTTTCATCCCATATTGCATTTGTGAAGGTCCTAACATAGAATAACTCAGAAGGAGATGAGTTTCCTATGGATTTTATGAGTTCAGGCCTACAAGGAGCTAAGCTGAATTATCCTAAAGTTTATAAACATGCATATGTGGTTTTCAAAGATGTCAAACACTTTATACCATTCTTAATCAAATCTAAAACTAAGGTTATTGTTCCTTACCCATTTGTTAGGAACCTCCTAGTACAAAATGATTTGGCAGAAAAGAGAGCAAATTGGATTATGGATCTACAAGAATATGACCTGGAGATCAAACCTGTGAAGATCGTTAAAGGATAAGGGCTATGCAAACTAGCTGCATAATTCCCTTATGTTGAGTCTAATGAAGATTCTCTCTACCAAGATTCCGAGCTATTTGAAAAGGAAGTATGCTAAATCCCAGTCAGTTCAGACCCCTGGTTCTACTAAATAAAATATTACCTGACTCATGGATTGGCTCTACATTATCTGGACTCCAAGAATAAAATGGCTTTAAGGCTCAAATCCACCCAATATCAGATGATACAGGGAATTCTATGCAGAAAAAATTATGATGGCATACTTTTTAGATGCCTAGAGAAAAGGGATGATGATAAAGTTCTACCCAAGCTCCATGATGGACCCGCAGGAGGACATTACAGTGGGGATATTACTACACACAAAATCCTTAGGGAAGGATATTACTCGTCTTCCTTATTTAAATATGCTCATGCATATGCAAGGAAATGTGAGCAATGCCAAACCTTAGATGGAAGAGAAAAGAGATATGTTTTACCCTTATATCCTATCATCATCGAATTCCCCTTACAGTAGTGGGGATTGGACGTTATTGGGGAGATCAATCCAAACTCATCGCAGTTGCATAAATAAATATTGACGACTACTGATTATTTCACCAGATGGAGTGAAGCAATCCCTTTGAAAACCATCAATGAAAATCCAATGATTTCATTCCTTGAATCACACACATTACCATGTTTGGAATTCTGGACCTTTTAGTTTTTGATAATGCTAAGTATTTTTCTTCTCTTAATCTTACTAAATTCTCCCTTAAAAAAAACATGAAGGTTATGTACTCAGCGAATTAATATCCACAAGGAAATGGTTTAGCAGAGTCCACTAATAAGAAACTCATTAAAATCCTCAAGGATACTGTCAATGATGATCAAATAAATTGGCATCTTGCTCTTCATAATGCTCATTGGGATCATAGACTAAATCCCAATTCATCCATTGGTAACTCCCCTTTTTTCCTAGTTTACTGAAAATAAGCCACAGTGCCAACCCATAATTTCCTATCCACTTTACAATTGGCCCAATCCGTCCAAGATTAAGCCTATATGGTAATGCAAGAAAGGTTAAACATGCTCCTAAAAATTGTAGAAGAAAGGGGAAAAAATAAGTTGAACTTGACTCAACACCAAGAAATAGTTAAAAAGTGGTTCGATAAATCAAATGTAGGAAACAAATATTTTCAAGAAGGAGACCTTGTTGTCAAGTGGGACAAAGCTAATGACTTTAAAGGAAAATACTCCAAATTCTAGAAACTATGGCTAGGACCCTATCTGATCCACCTAAAAATAGGTCCTGGGACTTTCAGGTTAAAAACATTACAGGGATATGGGGAATAAATCCTTGTCAATGGCCAAATACTGAATAAATACTTCTCCTGATCGCCTATGGTGATGTATCTCTATACATAGTAGTTTTTCAATTGTAGTTTTATTTTATTTTTTCTTTTCAATAATATGACTATTGTTTGAGTTTGTTCCTTCCTTTTTATTCACATTTCTAGTTTACAATAACCCCCTCCAACTGTCTGCTACTTTGGACCAGGCATCCTTTCGCAATAGGGACCCAAAACCTTAGGACCTATGTAAGTGCCATCTCCAACAAGTATCTTTCTATTGGTGACTATCTAACCAATCAAAGATCCATGTTTATCCTCATTAACAAATGGTAGAACAAAAAAGAGGAACTCGTTCATATGTACCAAAAGAAAATCTTCCCACCTTCAAATTTTGTACCTTTCGACAGTTTCCATCTATTATTTACTCTTCTATGACCACTCTTAGGTATCGTTGATGTTCCTTTCAAGTTTCTTGAAATATCCTGAATTCATTATCTTTGACATAAATCCAATGTCTCTACACATTCCCAAAAATGATCACTCGAATTATGTGGAAGATCATTGATAACAGGTTTTTCTTTATGTCTTGCATACAGACCATTGAATGTGGGGTCCTTAAGATAAGCGCTTAATGGATTTTTAAATGGTAATGTTTTCTTCTATCTAATTGAAGTCGCTCTCTCTTTTTGGAACCCAAAGATAACCTTTCTAGTAAGTCTCCATTTGTTTTGGGTCATTTCACAACAACACCCCCATATTTTTTTTAATTTTATGGGTCCCTAAAATATTTTGATCTTTTTCTTTTGCACCTATCTTTTACCCTACAAAACCTGCATCCTTACTTCGCTAAAGCAATGCAATATTAACTCAAATTTGTTTCAATGTCGTGTCCGTCGAAGTCCCATTTTCACATATTAACTTAATCTTCGATCTTTTCACTTCGATGAATCCTACTCTCACATTGTTTTCCTTTCACGTAGTCCCAAGGCTTGCTGTGACCTTTCAAACGACCACCTCCCAAGTGGCATCCCAATATTGGAATGTTTACTTCCTATTTTACCGTTTTCAAACGAGTTGTTTTTATTTCTTTTGGGACATAGTAATGTTTCTAAAGTATCAAAGGAATATTACCTTCGATACCTTCCTTGTCAGGAGCCGTCTTAAGCCTCATCTCAATGAACTCTAAAAAGAAAACTCTGATGGCCTCTTGGCCCTTCTCACACATGTCCTGCACATTATCCTAGGCTGAAATAATATTCTTTGATACCATTTTTGTCGGATCTCAAACACCTCCACATCCTTCAAACCTCCAAAAACCATGTCCCGAAATCCTATAAAACATATAGTTTAGCACACCTTTCTAAAAAAGAACAGTGAATATTATGTCTATACCTTCCCCTTGGGTTTTAGTTCCGCCCTCATCCTGATTTACGTCAATGCCAATACCCCGATGAGTCCCACCTCTGTCTGTATCACTATTTATTGGTTAACTCACCAGGGCCACTCACTAATCCAAGTAAAAGGAATATTCCTTCAATACCCTTTCCTTCAATGTTAAAAAGAACCATGATATCTTGTACCCTTAAGGCTCAACCCTGATAATGGTCTTATTTCAAGATCTGGTTTAGCACTACCCTCGATGCCTAAATCAATGGGTCTATCTGTATTAATAATATTTAATTATAGAGATGACATGCATTAACGGGAAAATTTAAGGCCATATTTAGTAAGATCCTCATACACACCTRAGTTATGGCATACTCGTGCTAGGTGGATGTGCATTGCAAGTTATAAACAAAACACCCTTTCAGAACACATATTTCACTGTAAGCTTTCAAAACACGGTCCATGAAGTTTGATTTTCGTCTATACTCCCTAGTTTACTGAGATCTCCTACTATGTTACTGCAACTATTTGTTTATCAGTAACCTTCATTTTCTATTTCTTAACCATTTTTTCATTATTACAACTAATGTGTAATACTTAAGATAATTTGATATTTGTTTTAATGTGTTATTGAAGGATAATTTGGTTATTCATCATGGCAAGCCAGAACCCCAAAATATCTAGAATTTCGGTGTACTTCTAGGGTCTCGTAGGCCCTGAATCATCATCTCGAGCAATCGAAACTCTGGTGATTGATACAATTCATCATACTAGCAAGGACCATTGCCCCGACTTTGAAGAGATCTACATGAAATTCAAATCCGCAAATTTTCCTCAAGACAACGAAGTTTTAGATGTGTACCAAAATATCCTGAAAAGAGGTATCCACCTGGTAGATGGAGGCCACAATTATTCCCATGCAACATGACAACACAATGGTTCCTTTGGAAGTTCGATGCTTCTATGGTGAACATCGAGATAAAGCAGGGGGCGTGAGTGGCTTCTCTCAGAATAGAGGATATTATCTCCAGATATCAATTTCCTGCTCCCACTTGCTCATTGAATGAGCCTTTCTTAAAAGGGTTCACCCATGCAATTAAAGGACCAAAAAAACATATGAAACATTGTTGGGTGGACGAAGATAAAACCCTTAAACAAGGTCATAAATTGGTCCCCACCCATAAGATTAAAATTCCTTACAAGATGGTGGTGGTCATGCTCTATCATTTATATGGGGAAGAAAAGAGTATGCACTTCCAAATTGACTGGTTACCTTTGGCACACACTGTCATTAGAACGATAAAAATCTTCAACTAGGAGAATATCTTAGCCTTTAACATATGCCTTCATGCAAAGAATCTCCTAGGTATGAAGAATCCATGTTTTTATATGTATGCTTATATGATAGACTCTATTTGTTCCTTAGTAAAATTTTCTGAACTGGGATGGAATTGGGACCGAAGTCAATCCCCCATTCATGTTTATTGCTCCCAATTATGGAGCGTAAATTTCAGAGAACATTTTTATAAGATTTGCAATTTATTCATTGCCCCTCTCCATTATGTCCTTTTCCGCTTCCCCAAACACATGATATCCTTTGAGGCTAGAAATGGGATGAAAGGGGTGGTCGATTGGTTTTTCTGTTGATACTGAGAGGGGGGTGAATCAGTATCAAGTACAATTTAAAAATCTTTTTCAACTTATACTTAAACCATTAAATTATATCCAATGAGCAATGAACAATAGTATAGGAGTTACACCAATACACCACAATACACCATGCACAATATATGAGAAATAATCAATAGTTTTTGTTCAAGAGAAGTAATGACTTCCAAAGGTAGCTACAGCTTCCAAATGTAAAGGGAGGGATACAACTCCAAGAGGAAGATACAATCCTCTAATATCAAGAGATATTTGAACTCTCCATACTTGCCTCTTCCTTCCACCGAAGAATATATGAGAGATAATAAAACTTTACATTAAATCATCACCATCAACCAATCATCACATAGAACCTAATAATGCTTCCTGAGACTTCNAATATTACTCAATGTATTCTCTGAAAATCCTCCAATTTTCACTCCTTGAATCCTCCCCAAAAAGAGGTTATAGAAAGAATGGTAGACTTTATTCAATTTTGGTTTGTTCATAAGACCCAACTTGTACAGCATTCTCCACGCTCAATATTTAACATATAATTCTGAAACTCACACAAAAGAAACTAAAGTCCATACTCTTTCCAATGGAAGTGGTCCCAATTCATTTGGATTCTATATGAAGAAGTTATGACTATTTTACCCAGAACACCTGTTTTTTGACTAGCTTCAGGACTGGTCACAAACCCTATCTTCCACAGAGTGTATCTCCATAAGTATAGTGAATAAAGAGAGGAAATTTTTACCAAAGGTACCTTGATATGTCTGCTCAATACTATAGATATTTCACCATCTGAAT
>JASDQU011313090.1:9751-24694 GCA_032191745.1 Picea mariana
TGAACTAAAATTGATTCTTCAATCTTCTCACCAAGACCATTCATGGCATTCACAAGTTCTTCAACTCTTAAAAAATACTTGCTAACTATTTCATCTTCATTCATCTTTAGTTGTTCAAACTTCAACCTAAATGTTTGAAGTTTGGCATCTTTTACTTTCTCATTCCTTCATAGCTGCTAATAAGTTTATCCTGCATTTCTTTGGCAGTTTGAAGATGCATCACCTTTACAAACTTGGCTTCTGCAAGTCAATTCAAGATATCATTCATTCCCTTATCATTAAAGCTAAATTATAACTTATCAAACTTGGAAGCTAGCACAATAAGATTTATGTATCCAGTCTCTACTACATCCCAAACATCAACACCTAAGTCCATTAGGTATGTTCTCATTCTAACATTCCAGAAGGAAAAATTTGTTCCATCAAACAGACGAGGCATAGTGGTTGAAGTCCCTTCATGACTTGTCATGTTTAAGCTTACAGATCTACCTTTAGATAAAAGGAACCTGCTCTAATACCAATTGTTGGACAACTGAGAGGGGGGGTGAATTAGTTGTTATCGTGCTTAAACAATTATGCTTATTTTAAAATCTTTGTAGAGAACTTAATGATAATCACAATAATGCAGGGAGGTAAGAAATAGAACATTCGACATCAGTCACACATATGAAATATACAGAGACAGATATTTCCTGAGGAAACCCATAAAGGGTTAAAACCTCTTCTTCTTGGTATGATAAGTAATCTTTCCATTCCGTACATTATCATACATATGAGCTTCAACTCATTGTGAGGCTACAACCTCTGTTTTGCAAGCTGGAACTTGCTGAGATAACTAACTCTATGTTTTCTTTAGCACCTACTAGAAGGAAGTACCAACTCCCTGGTTTCTCTAGCACCCACTAGAAGGAAGCACCAACTCCTTGGTTTCTATAGCACCCACTAGAAGGAAGCAACAACTCCCTAAGTGTTCCGACACCAACTGGATGGAAGCACCAACTTCCAGTCACACAGGCACCAACCAATATAATAGAGAACAACAGTTCTCCCTTGCACCACCCTGCCACCTCTATTTCTCTGGTTGCAGCCAGATGGAAGCTACAACTCCCTGTGTTCAAGCACCCACTTGAACCTCTAAGGACAAAAATCCTCCCTAACACCTCCCAACCACCCTGATTATAAAGTTTTCTATATATAAATTTATTACAGTGATACAATATTTATCAATGGCTTACCGGTCTCATCATTGTTCTGGTACACTTCTCTTCTCTACCTGCATCAGTGTCTTCCTGCACACCTTCCTTACACTTTATGTTCTTCTTCCTTTTATTCTTTGTGCACCATGTCCCTTCTATGAACCATTCCTCTTTTGTGCATTTCAGTTGCTGCACTCTGCCTCCTTCTACACACCTGAATCACTCTCAACAACACCCAATCTCTTCTTTGTTCTACGGTTTTATCCTCTCTGTGCATCTTCTGCATCCTCTATTCACAATGCTTCTACATTCTCTCCCCATGTCAGTGCTCTGCCTTATCATCATTACAACTCTTCATCTTCTCTGGTGATTAAACCCATGCGACTATCATCACTGGGTGTTATGCCGAGATTCCTTAGCCTCTCCAACAGTCGAGACTCTTCGTCTTCTCTGTCACAGTCAAGCTCATTCCCTCTGTTGTAGTTCCAGGCTCCAACGGTCTTACATCTATCAATAGCCTCTATGAACAGTCTTCATTCCACTGGAAGATGCCTCGAGACTCTTCATCTTCTCTGGCAATCACCCTGAAGTCTCTTTGAGTCCTCTGGCAGAAACGATCTATCATTTATGGCAATTACACTGTGAACCTCCAAGAAAACGCATAAGCAACTGAATCACCAACCATCCAAGAGTCATGATTCAGTTCTGCTAACTGAATTGTAACTGATCGATTAACTATGAAGAGCAACAATAGCCCTTCGATCAGATTTCCAAGTATCCAACACCATTGGATTACAAGAACAGGGTCTCGCGTTGAGTTTGCCATTTCACATTTTGGCATTTCGACATTTCGACATTTCAACATTCCTGTGGTGAAGAGTCTCGACTCTTCATGTTATGATCGCCGAAAAAGAGCTTAGCTTGGTGCTAGCTCTTCCCTCTCACATGACCACTGATGATGACCACAGCCTACACCAAAAGGTGTTTTTTTCATTTCGACATTTCGTGATTTCGCATGTCATGAATTCTTGTTGCGAGGCATCTCGACTCTCCAAGTCGCGATCTCCGAAATGGAGTTTAGTTGTTAGTGCCTTCCTCCAACTCTCGACTATGTGACCACATCCTATGACCACTCGCTAATCATTTGAGTGCTTTGGTCTTCAGATCAACGGTCCACGATGCATGGTGATCGGATGACTATCCTCCACCCTAGAACTTCATCTTTCGGGTCTTTGGGGGAGAGTTGATGCTAAAACTCCTGAAACTAAATTCCTGGAATGACGTCACTCGATGACGTGTCATGATCTGTGTGTTTGCCACGTGTCACTCATAATTGTTATTTCCAGGTTCTTGAAATGCCAAATCAACTTGACACTTGTCCTTATATGATTATGCCACGTGTCCTTTCTGACGTAGGCTGCCACCTGTCTTTGCTAACATGGTTTGCCACATTTACCTACTGGGTCTGACGGTGTAGATTTGTCCTTGATCCAACGACTAGGATTATTTCACGATTTTGCATATTGCAAGTTCGAGAGGTTAGGGAACCTCGTTCCTTTGACTTTCCAGTCAGTGATATGATGATATTTCGCCACGTGTCCTATGGATCCAACGGTCCAGATCTTATCGTGATTTCGAAACTTCACGGGCCTTCTTCGTGTCTATTTCAGGATTTCGGGGTTTGCTACTTAAAAGGTTAAATTTCCTTTGATCTTTGATTTCCTGGTATGCGAAACTACGAAATGGAGTCTTTGTTGATGTGCCTGTTTCAGGATTTCGGCGTTTTGCATTTCGCAACTTCAGGACTCCTATGATGAAGAGTCTCGACCCTTGACTCCTCCAACTCCTAGTATCCGAAACTCCGAAACGTCGTGGTTTCACATTTCGTGATTTCATCATTCTTTTCGTGAGTTTCCTTGACACCTCCAACTCCCAGTATTCGAAACTCTGAAATGGAGTTAGATCAACGGTCTATGATCTCCCTTTGATCAACGACTCAGATTAAATTGTGGTTTCGCATTTCACGATTTCGAGAGGTTAGAGCACCTCCTTCCTTTGACTTTCTAGTTAGCGAAATGTTGATCTGTGACCACGTGTCCTGCCCGAAGATGGACGGTCCTCCTGCTTTCGGGATTTTGTAAGCCCACTTCTCCTAKCACTTTAAAGAACATGCAGGTTCTCCTGGATCCAACGATGGTTGGACCCTGCACTCGGATCTAACGCCCGAKATCTGTCCATGCCATCATCGTTGTTGATCTTCCTTGCCTGCCTGTTTTCCATTGTTGTCTCATAACTATAAACCTGCCAACATCGCTACAATTCTTTCCTGTAACCATACCTTCGCCGTTGTTGTTCTTTCCATCAATAGTTGTAAGCATGCTATCGTTGTTGTTGTTCTTRCCTGTAGACATGCCATCATTGTTGTTGTTATTGCCATCAATGACAAGCACGCTCTTCTTGTAAACATGCCAACAGTTTCATAATTAGTCTATTAAAGTTTATTATTTTTAGGTACATAATATCATCGTCGTCATTGTCRTCGTCAATGGATTTTTATGCAAAATTAAAGTAATCTACATTAAGTTTCATAATTAATCAATTAAAATTTTATTACTTTTCATAATTGTTCAATTAAAATTTTAATACGTTTATATTACTTTTAGATACATATCATTATCATCAATGGAGTTTCATGTAGAAATAAAACAATCTACTTGGAATGTCATGTTTAGTATATTACGATTTAATTACTTTTAGGTACATAACATATTCATTAAATAAAGTTTTATTATTTTTAGTTACATAACATATCATTATTATCAAATAAAATAATTTATATGGAATATTATTATCGCCATAGAGTTCCATAATTTATATGAAGTTTCATATTTAGTTTGTTACTATTTTCTAACCTATAAGAAGTTTTATATTTAGTTGATTATTATTATTGTTATTGTTGTTATTATCAACGAAAAAAATAGTTTCAATACTCTTCATATTGAATTAAAAAAAAATTTACAATACATAAAGAGACATAAGAAAGACATGACTATTGTTGTAAACCATACATCATCCCAACAAAAACAAAAACTTTGCTATCATCTAAAATACCTAACCATACCACTATTACATATAAACTAAAATATGCTATTTCAAAACACCAAAATCACTCTCAATACAAAAGAAACTGACTATAGTAAAAAACAACTGTAAATATACTTTATTATTTTTAGTTGCATATCACATTGTTAACACAATATATAACCTCATAGATTAGCAACAAAATAATAATATTTAATGTTAAAAATAATTTAAAATGTAAAATGATTAATCATGAGTAATATTTAAATTCTCATAAAGTGATTTTATAAAGTACTACTTTAATAGCATGTAAAAATGAGTAAGATTTTTTTAAATGAAACAAAAGCTTAAATACCTAACCATACCACTATTACATATAGACTAAAGTATGCTATTTCAAAACACCAAAATCAGTCTCGATACAAAAGAAACTGAAACTATAGTAAAAAACCACTGTAAAAATACTTTATTATTTTTAGTTGCATATCACATTGTTAACATAATCTATAACCTCATAGCTTAGCAACAAAATAATAATATTTAATGTTAAAAATAATTTAAAATGTAAAATGATTAATCATGAGTGATATTTAAATCCTCATAAAGTGATTCTATAAAGTACTACTTTAATAGCATGTAAAAATGAGTAAGATTTTTTTAAATGAAACAAAAGCTTCTCTTTCCATGAAGGTTGTTCATAATTAATAATGCTTCTAAGAAAAATGTTTTAATAAAAGAGTTATTTTATTAATAATATTATAACACTACCATAACAATAATTTGTAAGAACTAACTCCTTTTAATGTTCTCTACTTTGTCCCGAACCTTACCGAAAAACTAGTTTATCGTAATGTGAAAGAGGGATCTCACAAAAGATTCCACACGTGAAAGATTCGTCATTACCAAACATGTGACAGTTGAGTCGTCAATCGATTCTCCATGTGAACACACTCACGTGCATAGGTCTTGAAAGTCCAAGAACAAGGCAAGCCTTGGAGCTCACGCAATGTCTCTCTAAAATATTTGTCTCTTTTATTATATGTATATGTATACATCAAGGAATTGGTGGATATACATCAAGGGGTTGGTGGATGATGTGTTTGTGATTGATTTCACGTGTACACTAACCGTGAAAGTAAAATGGCTTGGGGTTGTTGGATGATGTGTTTCTGAATGATTTCACGTGTACACTAATTGTGAAAGTGAAATGGTTTAAAATGGTTTTTAAGATATTCAAATTTTTGTTACTTTAAAAGTAGATCTTAAATATACATTTAAATTGGTATCCTTTCTTCTTGCTAGGTTTGAGCAATCCCACAAAATGAGATAAAAACATGAGTGTATTAATGTTGTGCGCATGTCAGATTGACCAAGCCCATTGGAGATTTACTAACATCTTGGAAAAAATCACGGGTTGAATGCTCATGACTTGTATATAAAGAGACGGGTTAGTATTTTTTTTAAAGGCGTTAACTTATCGCAAAAAATATGTGTTCAATGCTCAAGGGGAGGGATTAGTATTTTTTTAAGGTGGTAAGACTTATCAAATTATTGGTTGATCTAAATTGACTTAAATGGAAAACCAGATTTGTACACAAATTTTTTTATCATTTTATTAAATCACATACATATTTATATAATAAGTTTTTTCTCAATAGAATAACAAATTTATGAGAAAATCTATCGATCATAGATAGATAGGATTTGATAGTTGGAGAAGATCTCTCACAACTAATTAGATCTAGCAAATCCAAACCAATCTTTAATGTAAGGATTAATTCTAACACACTCCCTTAATGCTTACATCATAAATAACAATCATAAAATTATTTTTGGACTCTCATATTTGTCTAGTCTGGTCTTCATCAACATTTCTACCCACTCTGAAATCTCATAGACTGCGTTCTTTCTCAACTATCAAATTTGAGCTACCACTTGATCTATTTAAGATACAATTGCTTCTGACCATAAATAACACATTTGTAGAACCGACGATTCTCGACTATCCTGAAAAATAATCTCGATATTGAATCACTTTATAAACATATTTCGATCTATGAAAATACAATGAGCTATATATTTCGACAGTTATATAGGAAAGTAATCTAGATATTGAATGTACCCAGCATTCAATCATACAACTTGACCTTTTTTCATGTACACACATACACACAACGATAACCTGTAATCGGTTTTCTTGGAGCACCGAAGGACAACAAGAAACATTAGCTTGTAATAGACCGTAGACATAATCAAATGAACGACATGTTATTATGGCACCAAAGAACTCAAGAACTACAAGCCTGAATTATGTCACTATGTTCTATAATTGGTTCTTTATACTATAATTTTATAAACACACAAGCTAAATATAACATACATAACCAATAGCTATATTCTAGAAAAGTATGAGAGACTCTTTCCTTGTCAATCACTCTATCTAGCTCTTCCTGTGCTTTCTATTTGTTAAAATAATTAAAAAGTACCTAGGAAAGTGTTTATCATCACCTAGGTGCCTAAGGGGTGAGAAAGTGCCTAATGTGGACCCTAGTCATTTAATTTATGAGAGATAAATTAAAAGGTAACTTTATGACTTAAGTAAAGGGGGTGAGTGAATGGACACTTAATCTCATCCACTCATCTAATATAATCTCCACCATTGGATTACGAAACCCTTCACCTACCTTCATTGAGTCGATTAGGGTTGGAGGATGCACCCATTGTTGGGTTGTTCATGAATTTTGAGAGAGAGAGAGAGAGAGGAGGTCGAGCTTGAGGAAAGAGACACCATTTGCAGAGTTGGAGGCACACTTTTCAAGGTAGCAAGATAGCACAAAAATCGAGGTGAAGGTATAGCATAGTGATTGGGTCATACTGTATGGATTTTTGGGAGTCTGTGCTACTGATTTTTGGCACAGTTTTTGAGGCAAGGTACAACAACTTCATTGAGGTCGTACAGTATGTATTTTAGGAGTTCGTACAACTATAAAAGAGTATAGTTCGTACAACAGAGATACAACACACATTTCAAGGCAGTGTGACACTATTTTCGAGGTGCATTTATTGCAAAAAATTCCATACAACAAACCCAGAAAAGGAGGATGATTTTCTAGACAGTTCGTACAACATTTAATGTTGTGACAGTCGTACAATCATACGGATTTCTGGCACAAAAATCGATGAGGAGTTTGGGGTTGTTCTAAAGGAGTTTTTCTCAAGAAATTTATGAGATAAGTTTGTGAATTTTTGTTGAAAATAAGATTATTGTAAAATAATTTTTCTCTGAAGCTATGAATAATAAAAATCCCTCTCTCACTGGTTTTCCCCTTGCGGGCTTTTCGAGGGTCGTTGCTAGACCAAAAATCTCTATGCAAATATTTTTTCCGAATATTGTGCTGCTGATATATTTTATTTTTGCATTAAATGTTGTTCATAATCCTCATGTTTCAGTTATGAAAATTATGTTTATTTGATGAGTATTTATGGCTGTCATAAATCTGGGTTTTGGGCATTAAACACTGATAAAAATCAACGAGACTTGAAACTGGGTGGGGTCTGAAATTTTACATGGTATCAGAGCTGAGTTAAAGAAAAAGAAAATTTATATCAGCAAGACAGAGAAGGGGACAAAAGTTACTTCACTGGATAGAATTTTAAAATTTTATTTTCAAAGGAAAAGGGTCAATGGCTATCGGTTTAAGGGTTGAGGAAAAACTTGATGGGGAAATAAACTTTGGTGCTTGGAAGGAGAAAACGATCTTGTTGTTGCAAGAAAGTGAGTTATGGGATATTGTTGAGAACTCCACAACAAACCTAGTGAATGTACCCACAGATCCTACTCTTCTAGCAACCTACACCAAGAAGAGTATCAAGGCTAAAATAATCATCCTCTATGCCATCAAGGACCATTTGATTCCTCATGTGACAGGGAAGATAAATGCCTATGATATGTGGGATTCCTTGACGAAGTTGTATCAAAGTACAAATGAGAATCAGAAGATGGTTTTGAGAGAAAAACGAAAAAGCATTAAAATGACCAAGGCTGAAAATGTTGTCACATATCTTACCAAGTTGACATGGGTGAGAGATGAACTTGGAATTTTTGGGGAGGCCATTGTTGATAATGAACTTGTAAGGACAACATTGAATGGAGTGACCAAACAATGGGCTATTTTTTTTTAAGGCATTGTGGCTAGGGAGAACCTTCCCAAGTGGGAACGTCTTTGGGATGACTTTGTTCAGGAGGAGAGAAGAAGAGGTTATGTGCATGACAGTTCATCTATTGGTAATTATGAGGAGAATGTGGCTCTTTCTTCCAACATCAAGAAGAAGTAAAAAAGGGTCCTAAGGGAGGAAACAAACTGAAGAGTGAAGGAAAGAAGAACATGAGCAAAGTCAAGTGCTTTTCATGTCACAAGTTTGGGCACTATGCAGGACAATGTCCTAATAATAAAAAGAAACAGACAACAACTTCAACAGAGGTGGAGGAGTTTTTTGACAAGTTTGATAAGGATTTTTCCTTAGTGGTATGTCTTTCCACTAGAGCCACTCATTCTAGTGTGTGGTATATTGACAGTGGTGCCTCCTTCCATATGACAGGTGCTCATCATCATTTGACAGGTATTACACGGATTGATTATCTTGAGGTAGTGCTTGGAGATGTTCGGGTGGTCAAGGCAGTTGGTAGTGGGACAATATCATTTTAGAGGGAGTCTCTACCTCCCATGTTGTTGAGAGATGTCCTATATGTTCCTGGATTGAAGAAGAACTTGATTTCATTTTCTACTATTGAGGAGAGAGGTTATGAGGTGTTGTTCCATGATGGATAGGGGCTCATATTTCCCAAGGGGTCCAGTATCACTTCGGCCAAAGTGATTGGGACTCAACATGAGAAGTTGTACAAGATCATGTTTCATCCAGCTAGTGCATTGTTTCATACTACCAGCAACAATGATCTTTGTGAGCTATGGCATAGGAGGATGGTCCATTTTCATCATGGGGCTCTAAGGATACTGAGCGAGATTGTGACTGGAGTTCCAAAGTTCAGTACAGAGCACCAGGAGTTGTGCAAGGGGTGTGCTTTGGGAAAGTACACCAAGACTTCTTTTCCAAGCAGTGATAAAAGTGCAACATGTATACGTGATCTGATTCATTCTGGCGTATGTGGTTCTATGTCTTCTGCATCGTTGAGTGGTTGTTTATATGATGTCATATTCATTGATGACTTCTCTCGAAAGTCTTGGATTTTATTCATGAAGACCAAAGGACATTTCTTCGTTTGGCTCCAAGAGTTCAAAGCTCTTGTGGAGAACTAGATTGGGAGGAAAATCATAGTTCTGAGGACAGAAAATGGGGGTGAGTATACCTCCAAGGAGTTTGATGACTTCTTTGGAGGAGAGGGAATCAAGAGAGAATTGAATTTTCCTTAAAACCCGCAGCAGAATGGGGTTTCTGAGAGGAAGAACAGGGCCATAGTTGGGGYTGCGAGAGCCATGTTGCATGATCATGGGCTACCACTTTTTCTTTGGGCCGAGGCATGTTATACTGCAGTTTATCTGTAGAACAAGAGTCCACACAGAGCATTGGCGGACAACACTCACGAGGAGGATTTCTCTGGGAAGAAGCCTGATGTTGGGAACTTTAGGAGTTTTGGGTGCCTTACATATTCACATGTCCCTTTTGAGAAGAGGAAAAATCTAGAACCCATGACAAATAAGGGGATCTTTGTTGGGTATGATGAGACTTTAAAGGATTTCCGCATATACATCTCTTCCTTGAGGAAGACAATTTTGAGAAGGGATGTGAGATTTGAGGAGGATTGAGCCTTTAGGAAGTCACAAGGGACTGAGAGGGGTGAGGAGTCATCACCTCAGATTCAAGTGAGTCCACAACAGACCTCAGTGACACAGACTTAAGGTCCACCAACTTCGGTGATGACTAGACCACAAGTTACAGGGCCAAAAATGTCAGGATCACAAGTTACTGGTCCATAGTTTTCATGATCAATTTCTCCAAATTCTACTTAAGTTTCATAGTCTTCAAGTGATGGGGTTGAGCAGGGACAGTCCCCTCCATGGGACACTACTTCAAAGAGGAGGAATCCCAAGTGGCTTCAGGATACTTTGAGGGAGGCATAGGGTTCAGTGGGGAATCACAGGCAGGTTGTGAGGGAGAGTAAACCTCCTGAGAGATTTTGCAGCTACATTGCGATGGTGAGAAGAAATAGGGAGTCTGAGCCTTCCACTTTTGAGGAGGATACTGGCAGATAGGTTTGGAGAGATGCCATGATGGAAGAGTACAGTTCCATAATGAAGAATGATGTTTGGGAGATTGTTCCTAGACCTGAGGGGAATTCAATGGTGACTTCCAAGTGGATCTACAAACTCAATTATGTTGCAGATGACAACATTGAGAAGTACAAAGCTCGCTTTGTGGCTCAAGGGTTCTCACAGGTTGAGGGAGTTGACTATTATGAGACCTTCGCTCCAATTTCTAGATATACTTCGATCAAGGAAGTGATCTCCATTGCAATAGAGATGGGTTGGAAGATCCATCATATGGATGTGAAGACAACATTTATGAATGGTATTACCTAGGAGGAGGTGTACATTCAATATCCATTGAGCTTTGAGGTGCATGGGAGATAGTCTCATGTGTGCATATTGAAGAAGGCATTGTATGGGCTGAAACAATCTCCCAGAGCTTGGTATTCTAGGATTGATGCCTACTTGCAGCAGCTGGGATTTAAGAAGAGTGAGGTATATCCCAACCTATACTTCATTGTGGTTGGTGAGGATCCTCTAATACTCTTTCTATATGTGGATTATATCTTCATTACAAGGACTAAGAGACTCATTAATAGATGCAAGGAGAGCCTTTCTTTAGAGTTCTAGATGACAGATATTGGACTGATGCATTATTTTTTGGGATTGGAGGTTTGGTAGGAGCCTGGACACATCTTCTTGAGACAGGGGAAGTATGCTTGTGACATTCTGAGGATATTCTATATGGAGGATTGTAGGCCCGTGACCACGCCCATGATTACTAACTAGAAGAAGCTTCATGCTTCTCAGTCATAGTTGGTTGATCCCACTTTATATTGTCAGTTGATCGGTTCATTGATGTATTTGGTCAACACGAGACTAGATATTTGTTTTGTTGTCAACACTCTTAGTCAATTCATGGTGGATCCTAGGAGAGTGCTTTGGGTGGTAGAAAAACATGTTCTCAAGTATCGTTGTGGTACAATGGATTATGGTCTGGACTATCTGAGAGGGGATGGAGTTCAATTAGTGGGCTACACAGATTTAGATTGGCCAGGATGTGTCAGTGACATGAAGAGTACTTATGGATGTTGTTTTGGATTGGGCTCAGTAGTGGTGTCTTGGTTCAGTCAGAAGAAAAATTTAGTGGATTTTAGTTCTGTAGAGGCTGAGTATATGGCTACCAGTTGTGCCAGTTGTGGGGCCCTTTGGCTTCACAAGTTGTTGGTGGGATTATTTGGTGTGCAGTTGAGGCCCACTATGATTTACTGTGACAATCGGAGTTGTATTAAAATCTTTGAGAATCTAGTTTTTCACGATAGGTCTAAGCACATTGAGATTTGATATCACTTCATCTGAGATTATGTTCAAAGAGGAGATGTTGAGCTACAATACATATCTACAGATGAGCAGGTTGCAGACATACTCACCAAATTCTTGGGAAAAGGCAAGTTTGTATTATTTAGGGACAAKCTTGGAGTGGTGAGTAACACTTTCCTCGGTAAAAAGGAGTGTTAAAATAATTAAAAAGTACCTAGGCAAGTGTTTCTCATCACCTAGGAGCCTAAGGGGTGAGAAAGTTCCTAATGTGGACCCTAGTCATTTAATTTATRAGAGATAAATTAAAAGGTGACTTTATGATTTAAGTAAAGGGGGTGAGTGAATGGACACTCAATCTCATCCACTCATATAATCCAATATCCATCRTTGGATTGTGAAACCCTTCACCTACCTTCATTGAGTCAATTAYGGTTGGAGGGTGYRACCATTGTTGGGTTGTTCTTGAATTTTGAGAGAGAGAGAGAGAGGAGGTTGAGCTTGAGGAAAGAGAGACAATTTGCAGAGTTGGAGRCATGTTTTTCAAGGCAGTAAGCTAGCAAAAAAATCAAGGTTAAGGTACAATAGAGTGATTGGGCCATATTGTATGTATTTTTGGGAGTCTCTACTGTTGATTTTTGGCACAGTTTTCGAGGCAAGGTACAACAACTTCATTGAGGTCATGCAATGCAAATTTTGGGAGTCTGTATGATTGTAAAAGAGGATAGTCCATACAAAAGAGAGACAACACACATTTCAAGGCAGCGTGGCACTATTTTCGAGGTTCATTTATCGCAGAAAATGATGTACAATAAACCCAGAAAATGAGCACAATTTTTTAAACAGTTCATACATCATTTAATGTTGTCACAACCGTACAATAGTATAGATTTCCGGAACAGAAATCGAGGAGTAGTTTGGGGATGTCCTGAAGGATTTTTTCTCAAGAAATTTCTGAGATAAGTTTGTGAATTATGTTGATAATAAGATTGTTGTAAAATATTTTTTCTCTGAAGCTTTAAATAATAAAAATCACTCTCTCATTGGTTTTCCCCTTGTGGGTTTTTCCAGGGTCACTGTTAGACCAAAAATCTCTGTGCAAATATTTTTCTGAATATTGTGTTGCTGATATATTTTATTTTTCATTAAATGTTGTTTATAATCGTCATGTTTCAATTCTAAAAATTATGTTTATTTGTTGAGCATTTATGACTATCATAAATCTGGCTTTTGGGTATTAAACATTGATRAAAATCAGCGAGACTTGAAAGTGTGTGGGGTCTAAAATTTTACACTATTGAACTTAGGGATTGCAAACAAAATCAGCCATGACCCATTCCACACTTAAAAGAATCCCAATTTTCCACCATTCTGTCTCATCTTCCATATGAAATGACATGCGATAAGGGMRACTATTTGGAATATATTCTGCCACTTTCACTGTGAATTTTCCTACAAGAACTTTCATTTATCCATCTTTGTCAACTCCTTCCATTTCCAACAAAAGCTAGTGGGAATAAATCACTTGTCCCTTTGACGTGACTACTCTAAACTTCATTGGATGTCCATTCCATAGACTTTTGTTCTCTTTAAATTTAAGCACAAACAACACCCTATATATCCAAGAAGCAAACATTTAATAGTTTCGCAAGAACATTGGATCTGGAGTGGTATCGATGAACCGAACACCAATATCATTTGACGCCATTCCAAGTGATGTCTAATTTTCTTGCAGATACCATGTAGAAAATTTTCATTGTGGATCGCTCCAACAAAAATATTTGTGTTCCCTCGTCTATGAGAATTGGCTAGCATAGGTGAAAGTAGAGTTATCTCTTTGAATTGAACAGACTGAAGGTAACGACATTGGATCTAATCTGGTAGCATTGTGGAAACATACTATGATGATACCTTACAACTACATTTTCTCTAATGCAGAAAGAAAAAAATGGCATAGTCTCTTCAAGCAGATTTAAAGATTCCACAATATGGTGGTATATTTTTCTACCATGAGGATTGTAGACTTTCACACACAACAGAGAAATATGCATGATATCCAATAAGCAACAAATCAAACTGAAAGAGAAATTGCATCCTTAGCAAGTGGAGATTGCCTTATTTCTTTTGCGGATTTCCTAATGAATTTCTCACTGCAATAACCAACGGATCTGAGAGCTRAGAGTCCGCTCAGCTAGATTTGATTTAGGAAGAACAATTGTAGTGCTTTTGGAGCACACAACATGGAGAGAACCAATGATTCAAGATTTAAGAGAAATYAATGGATCAAAGAAATTTTCAATTCAACCCACGAGTTGAGTYTCTTCCATCGGTATGTAKAATTCTCCTTTTATATATCAATTGGAGGCTTCTCCACATCAACATAATTCTCCTCACGTAACACAATGGATAGAATATAATAAGAATACACAGAAAAAMTCTAGAAATTCAACACTCTTTCCTAAACTACCAACTATGCTATCCTATAGAAATTACATATCACATATTTTTTGTTTTTCATGGGCTCTCCTGTGAGGGAGATACACCCAGAGAAACCTACTTTGATACTAAAATGGAAAACCAAATTACACACAAAAAATATAGTTTTTTTTATTAAATCACACACATATTTATACAATAATTTTTTCCTTAATATGATAACAAACTCATGAGGGAATCTCTCAACCACACACACATAAATATGATTTGATAGTTGTAGAATATCTCCCACAACTAACTAGATCTAGCAAATTCAAACCAATCTCAAATATAATCATTAATTGTAACAGACTCATATTTATTATCTACAAAATTTATTCAAAATGTAAATTGACTCAATTTTTTTGTTAAGAACCTGAATAGATCTACAAATATAATCACCACAAATACTAAATAAAAAATAGATCCACAAAGCAAGATAGAAGAAACCACACTTTATTATTACCAAACCCTTGAGGTAGGGCAACACCATACAATGGATCCTATTATGGAAGGGATCCTCTACTGTTCACTTACCTCTTCGAGGGGGAATCCTCCTATTGAGCTACAACTCACAATACAATAATTCTCTTCATGTCTCATTACATTTC
>JASDQU011313091.1:14591-24878 GCA_032191745.1 Picea mariana
GTAATTAGACATTGATGTTAATACAAAGCAGTTTTTCCTGCATATATGTGTTTTTCTATGTGTTTATGTGTCTTTTATGAATGTTGTGTGATCATTCATGTTGTAGATGTATGTTAAGTTCCATCTGCAGGAGATAGATATATTTTCCTATCTTTGAGTTCTTTGATTTCATATTTGGGTTCTTTGAGGCTTCATGCAAGAGGTTGCATGACAGAATACTGCAGGTTCTACAAGCCAGTGCAAGGAGTGCACTTCTGAATTTTGCGGAGTTCAGACAGAGACGTGTTAGAAGGACACACCAGATGGAGTCATTGATTAAGGAGGAAGCCTCAAGCTTGTTGAACAACTTAGAGGTAAGACTGTGCAGAGAAAGGCACAAAGATAACAGAATCATTGAAGGTCCTATAGAACTCTACCAGGAGGGCATCGAGCGAGTGGAAGGAGTGCACATGAGGAGCTCTATTTCAAGTTTAGGGAAGACAAAATGTCTGAAGTTCTGTGAAACTCTGCTAGGAGGGCATCGAGCAGTTACATAGAGTGCACAGAAGGACTCTTTTCGAGTTATGAGATAAGAGAAATGTCAAGGAGAGACACTTACAAAATTACTGAATACTCTGTTAAGCTTAGAAAGTAGGGCTTGAGCAGAAGGTTGATAGGAGGACACCAGATTTCCCTTTGAGGACACATAAGGGTGAGTCCCCTAGAGGCTCAAGTAAATAAAGCTCAGGACGGATAACATAATTGTGCGCAGGGACCCTGCAAGGAGTGAAGAGGTCATGAAACCTTTTGAGGTTTTAGAGTGAACAAAGCTCAGGAAGGATAGCATTCCTAGAATGCAGGCGATATCCAAGGGAATTAAGATCGCAGAAGAAGCAAAGGTTGAGGCCTTTGAAACTTCATAAAATCTTCCAAGGGAAAGGAAGAAGGCCATGCTCAAGGTAGAGCACAGCTACTGGTAGATCACCTAGAGAGGCAAGATCTGGACCGTCGAGCCTACGTCCAGATGCATGCAGGAAAGAACACAAGGAAGAGAAGCAGATATGGGCCATCAGATCTAGTACAAAGGACCAATAACCATTGGATACAAAGGAAGGTGCACAGAGTTTAACCTCTAGGAGGTCGTGCGGGAGAAGAGCTAAAATGGACGGTGGAGATGCTTTGTGGAGAAGTGCCGAAAATTCCATGGACCGTCGGATCTCACAGATCTATGAGAAGGTTAAGGCTGAGTGTCTTTTAGAATTTCAGCATTTCGGCATTTTGGGGTTTGACAATTCGGGGTTCGGCATTTCGGCAATCTCGATGATAAGGAGCTGGGGAACTTTGCATTGAAAACCATGAAGTCGCAAAACATGACGTGTTCTTGGAGCAGGGCATGGTCACAGAGGAAGAAACCATATGGACTGAGGTTTGGTCAGGGGTTAACCACTGTTGAGCTCATTTCGGCATTTCGGCATTTTGGAGTTCAGGGTTTGGAGCGACAAGTGATTTTGGAATCAATGCATCGTGAACTCCTGGTTCATGAAACTCCTAAAAGGATCTGGCCCATTTGATCCAAATCATCGAGAGTGTTGGATCTCGTGTGCGAATTCCCATATCGAAATTCGGGGATTGGAGTGACGAGTGGTTTTGGAGTCACTGTGTCATGAACTCCCGATTCGAAAAATCCCGAAAAGATCTGAGCCATTTTGGGAGTTCAGGGATTCAAAAGGGAAAGGAAGAAGGAGTCAAAGCCCATTAAGCCCTTTTCGGCATTCCACGACTCGGGTGTTCGAGAGGCCAGGAGTCAGGAGACGTGGAGTCCCGACTCGCGATATTGCGAAATCCCGAAAGCATTCAGAGAAATAGCACCCATTTTGGGAATTTCATCATTTTGGGGTTTAGAAAGTAGAGGAGGCAGTGGTTTGGGTCGCTACATTTCAAACTCCCGGTTACTGAAATCTCGATACAGTCAGGACCGTTGGGTCGAGGGAAAACTCTATTTCGAGTTTGGTGAGAAGAAGGTGAAGACTCACGCCTGGTGCACGTTGTGCAGGTGGGGTTTTTCATGGAAGTACCTATGGATTTGTTCAAAGGGTTCCAACAGAAGCCTGAAGTGCCATTTTGGATCAAAAGAAGATCGATCCAGTGACCGGGAGGTTAGCGGAACCCTGCCATGGTAGGGAGTTTGTGTCAATCAAGTGGTATCAGAGCTTGATTTTGTCTGTATATTGCAAGCAGAGGGAGCCAGAGGAAAAGGAAGACAGAGTGTTGAAGCTCTGTGATGATTGTTGCAAGGTGCACAATAGTCAATAGACAGTCAGAAGGGCTGTAGGAAAGGCTGGAATCACTCATGGTTGTAGAGTGACAACAACAAGTTTTCCAGGAGGGCAGACAAGAATAGGAACATGGCTACTGAAGGCCATGGATGCGGTGGAAAGAAGAACCACCACTAGCAAATAAAAGATGAGATGGATAAAGAACTCACTGAGATAAGGGTGAGGATAGAAAAGCTTGCACTGCAGGTGCAACAGAGCGCAAAGACACATTAGGTGTATGAATGGCCCATGAGGAGGAAAGTAAAGTGGCCAGTCAAGAAATTGTTGGCCAGAAGACAACAAAGGATGTTGAGGAGGTGGTTGAGGTATGTTAAAAGCCTCACTGCCACAGAGGAGATTGTTCATGCCTGTGAACCAGAAGCTGGGAGAAATCTCATTGATGATGGAGAGGAGAGATCCAGTAGTGATCTAATAGACTTCCAAGTGGGCAGAGATGGAATTTCAAATTTCCAGGTGGGCAATAGAAAGAGATCAAGTGAAGGTCTCGTATACTGCCAGAAGGGCGGTGATGAAAGTTAAAATTTCCAGGAGGGAAATGATATGAGATCACTGGAGGATCTCATAGACTTCCAGGAGGGCAGAGAAGAAATCCCATATTTCCAAGTGGGCAAGGGAGAGCAGATGAGACTGTCTGAAAGTCTCATGAACTCAGGGGAGAGTGCATATCAGCAAGAAGTGTTGACGAAGGAAGGTCATAAATACATTTTGATCATTGGGGGAATTGAAGTATTCCTACCAAGCAGCCCAGTTGAGGTTAGAGTATGTGTTGCAGAAGCAACAATAGAAGAAGGACAACCAACAATGACTATCATGGAGGAAGAAAAGGTGGATCGGGTGCGGATATCTACCCTAACAGAAGAAGAGCATGCATATAAGATGCTCACTCCATGGGAGATGAAGTTGGAGGTGCTGGAGGATTTTTTTGAACCATCCAGAGCCACTAGATGACTGCCATGAGTAGACAGTCATGTAGATGTTAGCAGAGGAAAATTTCGAGGAATCGTTCAGAAATTTCAGCCAGGGAGATGAACAGATGATGACTGCAGTGTCAAGGCATGCAGTAGGAGATGAAACAAAATTCCAATCTGGGAAGCAGCTAGAGGAAGCTAGAGATGTGCTAGCAGGAGAGCTGACAGTCAAGCTGTCAGAAGAGGAAGCCGAGGAGAGACTCAGTGATAAGACTGAAGAATGGGAATCTACAGTAGAGTGGAAAGATAAGGCCACCAGAGATGGAGAAGATTACAAGGGGGATTGAGTTGATCTACCCATTTGCAAGGAGGAAGTGCAACAAAAAAGATTGCATAAAGAAATACAACCACTAGAATAGTTGGACGAGATAATTGAGGAAATCAGAAGGCTAATGATTAGATCAGCAGAAGTGATCAACAAGAGGAAGCCGAGCAGAGAAGAACCTACCATAGCACCATGGATGCAACAGCAGCAACAACAATGAGGTGGTGGAGCAGATGGATAGCTCCAGAGAACTATTTGGGATCCAGGTGGATTTCAACAACGATGCTGGGAAGCTCATGAGAAGGAGCTCATGATTTTTCCAGCTGAGGAGTATGATGTAGGAGCATCACTCCACGTCATCAATCGCCATCCAACCAGCACACGTTCAATGGAGAGGAGAGGCGCAGCCCTCTCACTTTCAAATTTCAAATTTTGAAATTGTATTAAATGTTGTAAGGCCGAAGAGCCAAAAGCCATGCATGTGCATAGGCTTTAGATAAAGGTTGCCTTAAATGGTTGTAAGGATGAGATCTAGATTTGATTCGGACTAGACAGCCATTCAATGTAATTGAATGTAAATTAATGAGAGTTGGTGAGGATGGAGGGAAGCGCTCGAGGAGCCCCTTTTTGTAAAACCATCTTCTTTTGGTTTTCAGTAGGGTAGAAGGAGAGAAGAAAAGAGAGAATAGGTTGGATAGGAGAGGGATCCGAGACTCTGTTGCTGTCCGAGCTCAGACACATTGTAATTAGACGTTGATGTTAATACACAGTAGTTTTTCCTGCATAGATGTGTTTTTCTATGTGTTTATGTGTCTTTTATGCATGTTACGTGTTCATTCATGCTGTAGATGTATGTTAAGTTCCATCTGCAGGAGATAGATAGATTTTCTTATCTGTGAGTTCTTTGATTTCATATTTGGGTTCTTTGAGGCTTCATGCAAGAGGTTGCATGACAGAATACTGTGGGTTCTGCAAGCCAGTGCAAGGAGTGCACTTCTGAATTTTGCGGAGTTCAGACAGAGACGTGTTAGAAGGATGCACCAGCCGAAGTCATTGATTCAGGAGGAAGCCTCAAGGTTGTTGAACACCTTGGAGGTAAGACTGTGTAGAGGAAGGCACAGAGATAATGGGATCATTGAAGGTCCTGTAGAGCTTTTCCAGGAGGGCATCGAGCGAGTGCAAGGAGTGCACAAGAGGAGCTCTATTTCAAGTTTAGGGAAGATAGAAGGTCTAAAGTTCTGTGAAACTCTTCCAGGAGGGCATCGAGCAGTTGCATAGAGTGCATAGAAGGACTCTTTTCGAGTTCTAAGATAAGAGAAGTGTCAAGGAGAGACACTTACAGAGTTACTGAATACTTTGTTAAGCTCATCAAGGAGGGCATGAGCAGAAGGTCATCAGGAGGACACCAGATTTCCCTTTGAGGACACAGAAGGGCGAGTCCCCTATAGGCTCGGGTAAATAAAGCTCAGGACAGATAACACAGTTGTGTCCAGGCACCTTGCAAGGAGTGCAGAGGTCATGAAACCTTTTGAGGTTTCAGAGTGAACAAATCTCAGTAGGGATAACATTCCTAGAACGCAGGCGATATCCAAGGGAATTGAGATCGCAAAGGAAGCAAAGGTTGAGGCCTTGGAAACTTCAGAAAATCTTCCAAGGGAAAGGAAGAATGCCATGCTCAAGGTAGAGCATAGCTTCCGTTAGATCAGCTGGAGAGGCGAGATCTGGACTGTCGAGCCTACGTCCAAATGCACGCAGGAAAGCATGCAAGGAAGAGAAATAGATATGGGCCATCAGATCTAGTGCAAAGGACCGATAACCATCAGATCCGGAGGAAGGCACACGGATTTTAACCTCTGGGAGGTCGTGCAGGAGAAGAGATGAAATGGATGGTGGAGACACTTCATGGAGAAGTGTCAAAAATCCTGTGGACCATCGGATCTCATAGATCTGTGAGAAGGTTAAGGCTGAGTGTCTTTTAGCATTTCAGAGTTTTGACATTTTGGGGTTTGGCATTTCAACAATCCCGATGACAACGAGCTAGGGCACTTTGCATTGAAAACCCCGAAGTCATGAAACATGACGTGTTCTTGGAGCAGGGCATGGTCATAGAGGAAGAAATCACATGGACCGAGGTTTGGTTAGGGGTTAACTGTTGTTAATCCCATTTCAACATTTTGGCATTTCGGAGTTCGGGGTTTGGAGCGACAAGTGATTTTGGAATCACTGCATCATGAACTCCCGGTTCACGAAACTCTAAAAAGGATCTGGACCATTTGATCCAACTCATCGAGAGTGTTGGATCTCACGTGTGAATTCCCATATTGGAATTCGGGGATTGGAGTGACGATTGGTTTTGGAGTCACTGCATCGTGAACTCCCAGTTCACGAAATCATGAAAAGATATGAGCCATCTCAGGAGTTCAGGGATTCAGACACCAGGGATTCTAAAGGGAAAGGAAGAAGGAGTCAAAGCCTGTTAAGCCCTTTTCAAAATTCTAGGACCCGAGTGTTCGAGAGGCCAGGAGTCAGGAGACGTGGAGTCCCGACTCGCGATATCGCAAAATCCCGAAAGCATTCGGAGGAATAGCACCCCTTTTTGGCATTTTGGCATTTCGGGGTTTGGAAAGTAGAGGAGGCAGTGGTTTGGGTTGCTGCATTTCAAACTCCTAGTTACCAAAATCTCGATACAGTCAGGACCATTGGGTCGAGGAAGAACTCTATTTCGAGTTTGGTGAGAAGGAGGTGAAGACTCACGTCTGGTGCACGTTATGCAGGTGGGGTTTTTCATGGAAGGACCTATGGATTTGTTCAAATGGTTCCAACAGGAGCCCGAAAATCCATTTCATCTCAGAAGAAGATCGATCCAGAGACCGGGAGGTCAGCAGAACCTTGCCGAGGTAGGGGGTTTACATCAATCACAGATCCAGAAACTGAGATTATGACAGAACCCCAGAAAGAATCAGAAAAAGTATTACTACAGATGAAAGAAACCCTGAATGACCACTGACATATCATCTTATCAGAGATCTTCAAAGAAAAATAATGCATTGAAGTAAGAATAGGAGACTTTGACATAGATTGTGTTCTGGATGAGGAAACACAAGTGAATATCATGACCCGAAGAACTTGGGAAATTCTAGGAAATCCTGCTATGATTCCCTCATTGGGAGGAATAGGAGTATTCAGAAGAAAGATGATAACCCCATGTGGAAGACTTACCAGGATATCTATGAGTGCTCATGGAACTTCGACAGTGGAAGAATTTGAAGTTGTTAAATTTATTGAGAACATCGCTCCATTTTCTATGTTATTAGGAAAACCGCGGATTGAAAAAGATCAGTCCAAAAGGAAAGAAGAAGAAGTCTTAGAACAAAAGAAGCAAGAGTTGAAAGATTTCATGACTAGGAGGATTGCACACTTGATTGAAGAACAGGAGAACCAGGCAAAGCTATTTCAAACCAGATATTTGGATATCGAAGTTGGAAGAATATTAGAAGACCCACAAAAGACTGAAGTATCTATTCCAGGTACAGATGAAGTATTACCCTTGATTTCTAGGAAGGAACCTCAAAAGCACAAAGTTACTCTACCGAAAGAAGATAAGAATCGGAATGGAAAAAGGAATTCTAAGACGAAGCTCACTGGAAAGAAGGCCAGAAAACTGAGTAAGAAGAGAGCTAAGATTGAAAGATTACATAATCTCCCCGAAGGAACTTCACAGAAGGAAAATTTTCAAAATTGGAGCTTCGTCGAAATATCAGAACAACGTCACATGGCACTTCGCCATAGCGAAGCAATATAGTCGTTGGAACAGTATAATCATTCGACTGATGACCCAAATAGGTAGAAAGGAATTTATGGTTAGAAAGTTTTCCACCATCTCATTGGGACCGCGCCATAACAGACAGAATTGAGTTAATGAAGGCTTTGCACCTGTTGCAAGAGATCCATTGTCGAGTTATCTATTTATCCCGTCATGCCACGCAACAAGAACACTTTTTCCAATCGTGACTATCAAAGCTTGCAACATAGTTGATTTTGTACAGTGACCACCCCATTAGTGCCATCTATCTCAATGCATTGAATAGTTACTCTTCGAACCCGATATATTCAACCACGAGTGTGCATGTCAGATGAGCTTAGCGCTGCAGAGAAAATTGTCGAAGAAGTTCTTATTGACCTAATGACTGAAAGAGTATGTCTAAAAGAGCGATGTCTGCAAGTATTCAAGCATCATCGATGAGAGGACTGCAAGCCTCTTCGTCGACTACTCGCGAAGCCAGATCATCCCGACCATCAACAAAAAAGAGAACCAAACACAAATATGACCTAGCCAATGTGAAGCAGATCCCGACCATATTGTCGGATTACATCCCACCTTTGGATGGGGAAGTGAGTCAAGATAGTGTGCCAAGAGAATTCAAGTACACCATGGTTACTGCGTACCTCTCGAAGGGGATACGCGCAGTTCACGCACAGCAAGATAAGATCACAGTGTTGATGTTCAGTGACTTCAACCTTGGATATCGCAAAAACTATAGTATGCTTGCCCCGTATAAGTACCTGACCAAGACAAAGGGGAAGAACTCAAAGATAATCCCTCAGTCATGGACGATGAACCTTACATAGTCCACTCTATTAAATTTCATGAAGATCCCACACTTCAGAAGACACCAGGAAGTGAATGCCCATGTCAAGTTATTTATTTCATGTTACCATGGTGGCTACCTATGGCTAGACCACCAGATTACAGTCAACCCGACGTTGATCCATAGGATCACGGTATTAATTATGTAAGGACCCGATCCACAGGATTTCTATCTAGGAAAATCCACAGATCACGCACTAGCATAGAAAATCAAGGATACATCTGGCGATGTTGAAAAGGGAATTTGAGGCTACAAGGTAGCCTCCATCCAGAACAGTGTAGTGTGCCTCACCAGTCAGTTAATTTCAGGAAAGATAGTAAGGAAGAACAAACCTATGCAAGTAACAGGATTTTTTGTTGACGTCATGAGAAAGTGTGTAGACGGTTTACAGATGAACTGGGAAAAGTACCTGGTGAATCAGTTGGAGCTAGACTACCGCGAAGCACAGGATCAAGGCTACGAGTTCCATTTCAGGTGGATCCTGATCCTTATCACCTTTGTTGCCTGGGAGATGCCAGAAGTTGAGACCTTCCTGGATATTGAATTGTTCGATCCGCTTGCTGCATAGTTCCCCACACTATGTTACTCAAGAGATCCCAAGAGCAGCGCACTACCCAACAGTAGATCAATACTATTTAGAGCAGAGTTATGGAAGTAACTCAGAGGCTCCAACCTGTACAAGACGAGGCTTACCAACTATTCACATAAATCGAAGGCCGAGGTGTGGAATTGGAGCAAGTTGTCACTGTAGCTGAACAACGCCTTGAAGGACCTGTCAACGAAGCAGTCATACAAGAGTTCACTGAATAGGAGGCCATAGCACAACAACAAATCATAGAAGCTCAAGCAAAGCTCAAGGATTTTGAGGTAGAACTAGTCAGATCAGAGTGACTCGGGATGAGTCATAGGTGCGTGTTGGGGGCTTGTTGGCCCTTGACCAAGTTTTGAGAATTATTGGTCATGTTTGACCTAAATTTGGGACTTCGATAGGCTGTTGAAGGTGGAGTGCAAGACAAAGAAGAGATCGTGAGATCTCGACCCCTTTTAGGGCCCTTTTTGGGATTTGGGATTATGTAACGGGTATGGGAATGTCGACCCATGGGTTCACCCATGTTTAGGCCCATTTTGTATGTATAAATAGATTCTTAGGTGATGTGGTGAGCACGAATGGCTGAGTGTTAGAGTTGGATCTATGTGATCAAGAGTTGTAAGTGCTTTTTTGCATACTATGTGAGACTTGCAGAGCTAAGTTCAGTCTTTGTAAGAGACTGTAGAAGGTTGTGTGCTTAGATCTACTCAGGGAAGGAGGATCTAGCGAGCTATGCAGATCTCCTATGCTTTGCAGAGTAGGTTTTTTGAGACTCTGTGCATGTAATCTATTGAAGAAGCTAATAAAGAAGAGAAGATTTGGTGGATGCAGCCCCAAGGTGGGGGTGAACCACATACATCATGTGTTTCTCTTCTTCATGCAATGTGTTGATGTGCTTATATGTTAATGTTCTTAGTGATTTAATATAGATGAATGATCTGTTGATGCTTAGTGCTTAATAATATGGATGGATGTTAGATCTGATCGGTTTTGTCGTGCTAAGCATTTTTAGATGCTAGATTTGATTGAATACCGTGTTGTGCTGTAATTAGGGTTTAACTGCGTTGTAACTAAGAACTGAATATCGATGAATGTTAACTATTGATTTATCTGTTAATTGATTAGAATCACATATATGTGTCCCAGCTAAGGTTGCAGACACTGGAGTCCTGCAACGACCCCTGCCTCTACCTTGGGTGAGACTTCATATGCTTCGTAGGTGCAAGATACCAGATATATAAAATATGCAGAACAAAAACGAAATGCTAGAAATAACAGAATAATAGAGAAATATCTAGCATAATCTTCACAATACACAGAAATGATATACGAAATAGCAACAGAAATAGCACTTGAACAGTAATAGCACTTGATTTAGATACCAATGTTCACAGGCCTCTTCGAGGGGGCAACCTCCAATCGAGCAGCGCTCTGTTACAATAATATCCAAGCTAGGGTTCTCAATACCCTCGACTCCTATTTATACTAAAAAGAAGCATCT
>JASDQU011313096.1:9085-21713 GCA_032191745.1 Picea mariana
TGAATCCCTCAACTGCGGGTTTATGCACGTAACGACAGATCTCTGTGGCTTAAAGATGCCGGAATACGTCTCTACCCTGAAAAAAAAAATACCCACAATTTCTGCCAAGGAAAGTGCTCTGATACCACTTGCAAGATACCAGATATATAAAATATGCAGAAAAAAAATGAAATGCTAGAAATGACAGAATAACAATAAAATATCCAGCATAATCTTCACAATACACAGAAATGATATACGAAATAGCAACAGAAATAGCACTTTGAATTAGATAGCAATGTTCACAGGCCTCTTCGAGGGGGCAACCTCCAGTCGAGCAGTGCTCTGTTACAATAATATCCAAGCTAGGGTTTTTCATACCCTCGACCCTTATTTATACTAAATATGTCTATTAAGAGAAGCATCTAGAGGAATATCCTTCTAGAAGCGGAAGCTTCTATTAGGTCTTCTTACATCCGCCTTATTCTATTTTATTGAAAGGTCTTATTAATATTGACCTTTATTACATCCGAATACATTGATCTACCTATGTGCGGGTTAGGACCTTAACACTCCTTCTCCCTCTCCAAATTTCTAGCCTTCCCATAAACCAAAAATATCACTCAACCAAAAAGAGATTCCCTTCCCGAGTCCTCTCTTCCCCCTTATCTTCCTTCTCCCCCTCCTTTGTCCAACCGCCTTTCCCTCATTAATCCCTCAACCACCTTATCCTTCCCATAAATTGGTTCAACTACCAATAATAATTATATTATAATAAAGTCTCCATAAAATCTATTTTAATAATTCATTAAACTAATATTTATCATTCATGATAATTAAAGAATTAATTGGGGTTGTTACATACACCCACCCTTCAAGAAACTTTGTCCCGAATTTAGAGTAATTTACAATAAAAGGGAAATGACACATGGTTCTTACATCCACATCAAATAAACAACATTATCAATAAGTAGAACTTATACATACTAGTGTACATGTGCAAGAAATGCATGTGTAGCTAGCACATACAAGGCTCATGCATGTACTAATGACAATAACTATCGCACTTATAGTAATTCTTGTATGCATCCAATCCAATCAACAAGACCATTAATTTCATAAAAGGTAGTAAACTATTAAAAATGTGCACAAAGTTCTTCAACTCTAATAATTTGGCACAATGACGTTCTTTTAGATAATTGTAGTTTAGGTAAGAAATTATAAATATACATATTTACATATTCTTTTTTCAAAAAGGGAAAATATTAAATTCCACTATAAGGCAAATCCCCATACACTCTCAACTATTTCTACTGATCCTTCCTCCCTAACTTACTTCCGTCTTCCATCCCTATCCTTCCTCTGTTGGACTATCTTGGAGCGTCAACTATATTGACCTAAATCCAAATAGAACCCATAAGCGGAAGTGTCACTCTCTTGACCAAGCTTCCCCAATAGACAACTGACAGTCATAATCACATGTTGATCTGAAAATAGGGGGCTGACTTGTTTTTCTATGCAAGCACCCTCTACTCCATTAAAATAAACTTCAGGACCTTGCTCAATGTCTTAATTGTGCAAGAGANTAATTTCTCTTGCACAATTAAGACATTGAGCAAGAGAAATTATGTGTCAAGTTTATGCATCTTTTAGGTGTTTATGTGTGAGGTCTTTGAAAGGTTAAATATGTGGTTTAATTAAATACACAACAAACATAACTTGCAGCAAATAAACCAAGACACTCACAACAATAACAAGATGATAAAGGAGTTCACCGCCAACTGGGCTACATCTCCTTGAGCCTCCATCAATGGACTAGGCTCTCTGGGATTAGTTTGTCAAAGATTCTTTTACAAGATTCTTCTAAACTCCAATGGATTTACTTACTATACCAGTGGGTTTATAATACATAAAAACCCCAAAAATGACTAATAGAACTCTGAAAATGGACCATGGATCATCCAGGCATGACCTCTTCTACATGTGGCCCTGAGCTTCCCTGAGCTTCCTTGTGGAAAAAAACCCTGTAAAAGTCCTCAAATGCCTTTGAAACCTATCCCAATGTGTTTGGAGAATAAAAATTAGTTAACAATGACTATTCAGTCATAGAAAATAGACTTGGACTCATCTGAGCATGGCCTCCTTCAATGGTGGCCCTAATCTCCCTAGAGCTCTTAAAACTTCAAGGTAGAAAAAACCTGAAAATGAAGTCTCCAAATGGCTTTGAAAACTGTGCCAATGGATTCAAAACATACAAAAACCCCTATCTGGGATTTTTCGGCACCTCATTTGGCCAAAAAATGAAGAAGATAGACCTTTTGCCATTTTCCTCCTTCAAGCTTGTTGTCTTTGGTTCACCAATTCGCACCTCCTATGTGAGTAACATGGATTTTGGGAATTTCCCTTGCCTAAACCCAGAACACGCACTGTTTCCACAATTCTTTCCAATTTGTCGAACAGTTAGGGAACTAAGCCCCCAAATCGCAGAGGTGTTGGGTGCATGGGGGGCCATATGGCCACATCCCAGCGCTAAATTAGGGGCCTGTTACAAGATTTAATGAGGACGTGACAAGTGGTGAGCGCGTGGCTAACCATTAGTAAAGCCCATGGTCCATTTTTGTGGTCATATGGGAGGCTTATAAAAATCAAGGGCTAGGGCTAGGCCCCATCTCGGACCCCACTCCAAACTACAACATATGCGAATTTAAATATATGTGGAATCATATTCATAACAAGAATTATTGTGTGGCGCGTTGGTTGATCGGACTTTGTCAAAGATTTGAAATTATGTGGGAGGTTTGGGGTTCGATCCCCATGGACTCCACTAAACTTTTAATAAAACAAACCAAATCACGGTGCCACGTGGCACCACCCCATTTGCCAACTAAATGCCACATGTCGAAACCCCATTCATCCACGTCTGCCAATTAAATGCTCTCCACGTTAGTGTACGATCATGCCACATCAGCATGTCCAATCAACATCTGCCACATCAGCATACGATCATGCCACATCATCGCTTGTACGGACTGTACAGTCAACATTTGTTTTTTGCCTGTTTGGCAAATCGAACAGAATGCGATATCTCACTCATCCGATGTCTGTTTGACCTCGTTCGAAGTGCGTTGGGTTCATGAAGACGAGGCTTATGCACCCATTCATTTTGAAGAGATCTTGAATACTTTGAATTTTGGGCTAAAATTTGACCCCTAGTCCAGATTTTGATCGCAACTTTTACAGGTGTTTTTGCCACAAGGAAGCTCAGGGAAGCTCAAGGCCACATGTAGAAGAGGTCATGCTCGGATGATCCATGGTCCGTTTTTAGAGTTCTATTAGTCATTTTTGGGGTTTTTATGTATTCTGAACCCAATGGTACAACTAGTAAATCCATTGGAGTTGAGAAACAACATGTAAAATAATTTTAGACAAACTAATCCCAGAGAGCCTAGTCCATTAATGGAGGCTCAAGGAGATGTAGCCCAGTTGGTGGTGAACTCCTTTATCATGTTTTTATTGTTGTGAGTTACTGCTTATATTTTCTGCATGTTATGTTGCTGTTGTATTTCTTTAAACACCATTTAACCTTTTAAATAACCTCATAGATAAACACATAAAAGAAGCCTAAACTTGACACATAATTTCTCTTGCATAACTAAGACATTGAGAAAGGTCCTGAAGTTTATTTTAAAGGAGTAGAGGGTGCTTGCATAACAAAACAAGTCAGCCCCCTATTTTCAGATCAGGTGGTATTAGAGCATAGTTTTGCTCATGTGATTGCCATTGATAGCTAGAGATTTAGTTGTTGGTATTATTGTGCAAGTTTTGTGTTGAAGTTTGATATCTTGAAAGGATGGAGGAAGCTTCAAACATTGATAGTTCTCATACATCTTCATTACCCAATTTCTTTGACAAAGAGATGTTAGAGGAGTTTCTAACCATGAGAGATGTGGTGTAAGAGATGTGGGAAGATAGAAAAGAGAGCATTTTCCTTCAAGAGTAGTTGATGGCCATGAAGGAGGAGAAGCACCAGCTTCTTGAAAAGTTGCATGAGATGGAGAATCAACTCCATGAGGCAAAGGAAACCTTTACCAAGTACATGCATGAACATGAGGTATGTAATGTTGGTTTTTCTTCAAATTCCTCTCAAGATGAATGCTTTGGTGTTTTTGAAAATCACACTAGAGGAATAGGGTCCAAGTTATTGTTAAAAATGGGCTATGAAGGTAGAGGGTTAGGCAAGCATGCACAAGGCATTGTTGAGCCTATTGTTGTTGAGGAGAGGCCCAAGTATAGGGGTCTTGGATATGAATAGAAAGATGGAGAAAATTCCAAAGTTGAGGAGACAAGGGAAACAGTTCAAAGAACAACTTTTTTTACAAGTTCAATCCCTCAAGCATGCAAAGTTTGTGTTCAAGATGAATGAAAACATGTGAAACAAAAGAGTTGTGACAGCCATGAGGACAAGAACACTATTGTTTGTCTTCAAAAGAGAGCTAGTAACTCTTCAAATTCACCTCCTCAAGAAGGCGATAAAGGTGAATGTTCAAAAGATTTTGTTGCAAGTTCAATCCCTCAAGCATGCAAAGTATGTGTTCAAGATGATTGCAAATGTTGGAAACAAGAGAGTTGTGACAGCCATGAAGACAAGAACATATTTGTTGGTCTTCAAAAGAGAGTTGGTAACTCTTTGAACTCACCTCCTCAAGAAGGCGATAAAGGTGAATGTTCAAGGTATATTTCTGCCTATCATTTAGTTGCTTTTGATTATGTTAAGCATGGTAAATTTGCATGTAAAAATGGCAGAAAAATTACATGTACATATTGTGGTTTAGATAACCATCATGTTTCAATATATTGGAAAATATTGACCACATTCAGGAAACTTTCCAAGCAAAGGCAACTTGAAAAGAAGATGCAAAATATTTTCACTCATTTCTAGAAGAGGGGTCATCTAATTGACCAATGTTGGACATTGCATCCAACCACTCATCCACATCACAAGAGGTAGATGGATAAAGAGACTGGAAAGAATGGAAGAGGAGATTCCATCATCTACGTGAGTCAAGATGATTCACAAGAAGACGATTTTCAGCAGAAAAAGTCACCATTGACTTGGCTTGGTAAGAAATGGTTAGATTTCTTGAGCAAGTAAGGCTTGCATTTTTCTGTTTGTAGATGCACTTTTCAACCTTATGTATGCATTCCTATTGAAAGCATGACAAGTTGCATCATTTTATCACAACTTGTATGATGCAAGTTTGCATGTGAATGCCATTCTTTTGAAGACATTCTTGTTGTTGCACAACTTCGCCAGGAGGATGTAAAAGAGGGGTATGATACTCACTTATTGCAACCATTTAGCTTTTCATTTTCAGCTCTTATGTACCCACATGTTTTTGGGTTTATGTACTTATGTTTGTACTTGAAGGAGAGTTGAAGAGCTATGCACATGCATGTGATTTTGTATGTGTAAACATTGAGCTTTGTGATAGCTTCATTGAGTGACTCATGATTGTGACATGGTTGTGTGTCATGAATGTCAACTTGTCATTTTGGAATGTCGATGTTTTTCAAATGGGTCTCGACTTGTGTCGATGTTGTCTTGACGACTATGTTATGCCGATCATGTTTTTCGACTTATGTTAGTCGATGGTGTTGTTGGCTTGTAAGTCAATATTGAGTACACCAAGATGCAAGAAAACGGTCACATCTTCTACTTCATCAAAGCACATGGCGTTTTCTTGCNCCAAGATGCAAGAAAACGCCATGTGCTTTGATGAAGTAGAAGATGTGACCGTTTTCTTGAAGAGAATTTTTTTTTTGTTGTCATCATTTTCAGTGTTGTATAAAGTTTGTTTTCAATATTGATAGTTTTCTTGGTTTGTGACAAGATGTCGTAGGAAAGATTTTTGAAGCCATTGTAGAGAAGATTGTGTTGATGCCAAAGAGTTCACAAGAGGGAATTTAATCTCAGTGGGAAGGCTATCAGTCTTCCAAGCACAAAGAGAACAGTGGGTCAGTAGCAGCCAGAGAATAGTGGTTGAGGGACATAGCCAGTTGCAGTGCAAGGCATGTCAAGGTACCCAGGTGATTGCCAAAAAGACTTTTCAAGTAGAATCAGTTGATAGAACTTGGAAGCAGAAGAGTATTGAAGCTCAGGAAGATAATCATCAACTTTTGTGGGTCCAAAAGCCTTTCAGTGGGAAGGTGTGATCAGAATCTGGACCAGGGGTCAAATTTTAGCCCAAAAATCAAAGTATCTGGAATCTATTCAAAGCAAACGAGTGTGTAGGCCTCGTCATCAAAAACCCAACGCACTTCAAACAGGGTCAAATAGACATCAAATGAGTGAGATATCGTGTTTTGTTCGATTTGACAAACAAGCAAAACAAAAATGCTCATTGTACAATTCGTACACTCTGTACAAGTGATGACATGGCATGACCATATGCTGACATGGAAGATGCTGATTGGACATGCTGACATGGCATGACCGTACACTGACGTGGCAAGCATTTAATTGGAAGACGTAGACGAATGGGGTTTCGACACATGGCATTTAGTTGGCAAATGGGGTGGTGCCACGTGGCACCGTGATTTGGTTTGTTTTATTAAAAGTTTAGTGGAGTCCATGGGGATCGATCCCCAGACCTCCCACATAAGTTCAAAGCTTTGGCAAAGTCCGATCAACCAGCGCGCCACACAATAGTTCTTGTTATGAATATGATTCCACATATATTTAAATTCGCATATGTTGTAGTTTGGAGTGGGGTCCGGGTTGGGGCTTAGCCCCAGCCCCTGGTTGTTATAAGCCTCCCATATGACCACCAAAATGGAGCATAGGCTTTACTAACAGTTAGCCATGCACTTGCCACTTGTCACGTCCTCATTAAATCTTGTAACGGGCCCCTAATTTAGCGCTGGGACGTGGCCATATGGCTCCCCATGCGTCCAACACCTCTGGGATTTGGGGGCTTAGTTCCCTAACAGTTTGAAAAATTGGAAAGAATTGTGGAAATGACACATGTGTTGGGTTTAGGCACGGGAAAAACCCAGAATCTAGGTTACTCACACAGGAGGTGCGAATTGGTGACTAGAGACAACAAGCTGGAAGGAGGAAAATGGCAGGAGGCCTATCTTCTTCATTTTTTGGCCAAATGAGGTGCCGAAAAATCCTAGCTAGGGGATTTAGGATGTTATGAATCCATTGGTATAGTTTTCAAATCCATTTGGAGACTTATTTTGAAGGGTTTTTCTACCTTGAAGTTTCAGGGGCTCCAAGGAGCTTAGGGCCACCATTAAAGGAGGCCATGCTCAGATGAGCCCAAGTCTGTTTTCTGTGACTGAATAGTCATTTTTGACTAATTTTTATGCTATGAACACATTGGAATAGGTTTCATAGGAATTTGAGGAATTTTACAGGTGTTTTTTCCACAAGAAAGCTCAAGGCCACATGTAGAAGAGGTCATGCCCGGATGAGCCATGGTCCGTTTTCAGAGTTCTATTGGTCATTTTTGGGGTTTTTATGTATTCTAAACCCAATGGTATAGTAATTAAATCCGTTGGAGTTGAGCATCATCTTGTAAAATAATTTTAGAAAAACTAATCCCAGAAATCCTAGTCCATTGATGGAGGCTCAAGGAGATGTAGCCTAGTTGGCGGTGAACTCCTTTATCATGTTCTTATTGTTGTGAGTTGCTGGTTATATTTTCTGCATGTTATGTTGCTTTTGATTTTCTTTAAACACCATTTAACCTTTTAAAGAACCTCACACATAAACACATAAAAGAAGCTTGAACTTGACACATAATTTCTCTTGCACAACTAAGACATTGAGCAAGGTCCTGAAGTTTATTTTAATGGAGTAGAGGGTGCTTGCATAGAAAAACAAGTCAGCCCCCTATTTTCAGATCACATGTCTAGGGGAGAGTGAGCTAACACCATCCTCCCATGATTCCAAGTTTTAGAGGATACATGGTGGGAAATGCCTCCACCCCTCATAATAGGACTAGGGTCCACACCCTACCATGGAATATACAGTGGCACTGTGTTGCTAGGAATTTTGTCATCGTATATTCAGTTTTAGGCAGTCTCACCACCTGAAAAACATGCACTTCTCCACATATCATAGCAACACATTTGAATCAACATAATTTCACATACAAGGATTCATACCATATTGTTTCTCAGTCGGTGTTCATGACATCCACTTTTATTATTATTTTCTTTGGCCATTTCTTAGCCCATTGACTTGTAGATTAGTCTATAACACAAACTCATAAATATCTATGCATTATCATCATGTAAATGCATTCAACCATAATCTCAGCTTGGTATCCACGTACCAACAACTTTAAATTTCAACATTTTCAAGTTAAAAATAGATCGCATAATATTCATCATCATTTAAATAAAGTTAACCATTCATAGAATTGAAATTCACATAATAGATTGCATAATACCCATCATCATTCAAATAATTTTAAACATTTATAGAATTGACATTCACATAGTAGATTGGATAATATCCATCATCATTCAAATAACATGAAACATTTATAGAATTGACATTCACATAGGTTCCTACGTCTTAAAAGTTCAAGTGTATCATTAATTGTTTCATAGTGAATAGAAAATAAAGGTGATTAGGCCTCAGGTAATCCTAGTTGTCTAAGTCAAAAGGTGGTGTTACATACACCCAACCTTCAAGAAACATATTCTTGAGGTGGTCAAAAAAGTGAGGGATAATCTCGTTGTAATGTCTCTGCATCCTTCGAAGTAGCATATCCTGGACTATACTTGTCCCACTGGACCTTAACTCGGTCTACGAGACGATTCCTGAGCTGTCGGACTCTACAGTCCAATATGCGTAATGGTTCTACCGTGAGGGCTCCTGTGTTCGATACCTGTAATTCCTTCCAATTCAGTTTATGAGATTTGTTAGCAATGCAATGACGTAGAACAGATACATGAAAAACATTATGGGTTTTATGCATGTGGAGTGGCAGTACGAGACGATAGGCAACGGGTCCAATTATCTCTTGGATTTTGAATGGTCCTATAAATCGAGGTGACAATTTTTTCCTCTTCCCGAACTGAATGGTACTCTTATTAGGCCTGATATGAATGAAGGCTTGATCTCCCACTTTATAACTTCAGCCAGTCCTATGTGCATCAAGATAACTTTTTTGTCTATCATGTGCTTCCTTTAGTCTCTACCTAATCTGAACCACCTGTTCCTCCATCTCTTGAATCAATTCTGGCCCAACTATCACTCGTTCTTCTAACCTTTCCCAACTCAATGATGTTCTGCATGGCCTTCCATGCAAAGATTTGTAGGGTGGCATTTCGATGGAGCTATGAAAACTATTATTGTAGGAAAACTCTACCAAAGGTAGGTACTTCTCCCTATGGGTTTGATTATCCATAAAATACATCCTAAGCATGTCTTCCATAACTTGATTTACTCTCTTGGTTTTTCCATCTGTTTTATGATGATAAGCTATGCTTTCAACTGAGTCCCCAACGCTGACTGCAAACTTGTCCAAAACCTAGAAGTGAATCTGGAGTCCCAATCTGAAATGATCTTCTTGGGTATCCCGTGCAAACAGATGACCTCACTTAAAAACAAGCGTGCCACATCAGTGACATCGTAAGTGTCTTTAACTAGAATATAATGATCACACTTGGTTACTTATCAACTATCACAAGAATGACATTGTGTCTATGTGATGTGAGTGACAATCCCACAAAAAAATCCATAGAAATGGCTTCCCACTTGGACATAGGGACATCATGTGGTTGTAGAAGACCTGCCAGGTGGTGGTGGTCGACTTTCACTTATGGACACTCTAGGCACTTGGTGACGAAATGGACTACATCATGCTTCATTCCTACCTAGAGGAAAAGCTTCTTCATGTCTGTGTACATTTTCTTCACACTTGGATGCGCACAATAAAGTGCTCTATGGGATTCCTTCAGTATTATGCTTAGAATATCCCCACCTTCGGGGATGCACATCCTTCCTTTATATCTTAATAGTCCATCTTCTTCCAGGATACATCCTTCATAGTTTGGATCTATTTTCCTCCCACTCTGGAGGGTTGAAGTAACCTTTAAATACCAACTATCTCCAAGGAGTTGTGTCAACACACACTCCCTCATATTGACTTTTAAGGGTACCAAGGAGAAGACATGTGGTGTCCTACTCAAGGCGTCCATGACCACATTTTCTATTCCCTTGATGTACTAAATACAAAAATCATACTCACTCATAAACTCATTCCATTGCCTCTGCCTGGCATTGAGATCCCTTTGCGTGAAGAGATGTTTTAAACTTTCAAGGTCTGTTTTGAGCTCAAAATTTCACCCCACTAGATAGTGCCTCCAAAGTTTCAGAGCTAGAATTACAACTACCAACTCCAAATCATGAGTACCATAAAGCTCCTCATGTTGCTTCAACTTCCTCGATGCATACGCTACCACTCCTCCATCCTACATTAGCACGCCCCCCAACCCTTACTTCGAGGCATCCGTACAAACTATGAAGTCATTTTCCATATCCAACATTCATAGAATTGGTGCACTGGTTAGTAACATCTTAAGCTCGATTAATGCACTATCACATTCTTCTACCCATTCATACCTGACCCCCTTGTGCTGTAGAGTGGTGATGGGATTCGCTATTTTAGAGAACCCTTCCACAAATCATCGATAATAACCTGCTAGCCCCATGAAGCTTCTTACCTCATGAGCATTTTAGAACACTGGCCATTCTATAATGGATTTTACCTTTTCTCGGTCCACAGAGATTCCTTCAACAAAAATGATAGAACCTAAATAGTGAATTTCTTTCTGGAAGAAGGAACACTTCGACAACTTTCTATACAATTTATTCTCTCTAAGGCAGGACAACACCACTCACAAGTGTTCCTCATGTTCTCTTTCGTACTTGGAATAGATGAGGATATCATCTAGAAAGACCTGTACAAATATGTATAAGTACTTCCGGAATACACCATTCATGAGGCCCATGAATAATGTTGGTGCATTGGTCAAACCGAAAGGTACTACAATGAACTCATAATGCCCAAACCGAGTTTGAAATGCAGTCTTAGGAATATTGCCTTCCTTAATCCTTAACTGGTGATACCCTGATCGCAAATCAATTTTTGAGAATACCGCTACTCCTTTCATTTGATAAAAGAGATCATCTATCTGTGGAATTGGGTACCTATTTTTCACTGTAGTACGGTTCAAGTCCCTATAATCTATACATAGTCGTAATGAACCATCCCTCTTCGTCACAAAAATTACTGGTGCACCCCAAGGAGAGACACTAGGCCTTATTATCCCTAAGTCAAGTAGTTCTTTCAACTTCATCTGCAAATCACAAAGTTTTGGCACTATCATCCTAGACAGAGTCTTGGAAATTGGCTCTGCACCAGGTTTTAGCTCAATAGTAAAATCAAGCTCTCTCAGGAGGTAACCCTGGAAACTCTTTCGGAAAAACATCCTTAAACTCTTACAATACTGGGTACTAATCCAATGAGGGTCCTTTCCTTTCATTGACTGCTTCCACTACATATAGTCAACACCCTTGCCTCATGCAATGTTTAACCTTCATAGTCGACATAAAGTGTAGAGACACCTTTCTCCGTACACCGTGGATCTCTACTGGCCTTCCTTCATTGTCAACACAAAGCACCCTTTTCATGAAACAATCTACCATAGATCGATGGGATTCTAACCAATCCATTCCAATGATTAGGTCATACGTCCTGAGAGAAGTGACGTATACCTTTAACCTGGTAGTACACACTCCCAAGTCTACTAGAAAATTATCATTGCTAGGTCCTACCACTTGTTTTTCCCCCGAAGCCATCTCGACTTGTTTAAAGTCATCGTGCTCGTAGGCTGCCAAACCACTCTTTTCTAATGCAAATGGTGAAATGAAGCTATCTGTAGCACTATAATCAAATAAAATTTTAACATTGACATGATTTAGCGTACCTAATGACTCCACCACTGTGGATTGATGTTCTGCTTGGTGATTATTAACCACTACATAAATATGGTGGCTACTACTTGCTCTTCCTATCGAGGCCTTTCCTTCTCTATGCACAAATCCTTTTTGTAAATTTGGGCAGTCACGCTGGTAATGGGGTCCTCCACATTCCTAACATGTAACACGAGATGGAGCTTGCACACTACTCTCTGATGGTCTCTGAAATGAGTTCCTTCCCCTGGAGCCCCTGCCCCTACTTGCTTCTCCTTGAGAATTTCATGGACCTTCTTGCATCACTGGTTATGAGTGGGATGTTGCACTTGCTTCCATTAAAATACATGTAGCAACTATCCTAGGTGCGACTCTATTACGATACAGAGGCAGTCTAGAGCTCACTCCCCCAGAGAAGGTCCTGTTATCCCCGATCTCTAGGGATAACTAGGAGATCATATCTCGAGGCCCACAGGTCCTAGACATGGAATACCGAGAGCAGGATTGACCTGAACATGGACCTGGAGGGCCCATCCTTCTTCTTCATCGCCAGACTTGTCCTGTTAGCAGTAACAGCTTCCATCACCATCGCCTTGGACTTGCATCAAAAAGGACTCTTGCTCCATGAGGTAATTGGTCCAAGGTATCATG
>JASDQU011313097.1:0-12313 GCA_032191745.1 Picea mariana
TTCCTCCCTAGTCTTTGAATTCAGGAACCTTATGATTTCATTAGCTTGGGATGGCATGTCTCCCAGCTCTGTCCTGATTTTCTCCACAGCTTGTTTGCTCCTTTCGAGCAACTCGTTTTGTTCAAACATTATTTGAAACATTGGCCAGATTTCGTTTATGGACTTGGAAATATCAGTCCATATCACCTCTTTGGCCTCAGCCAGAGTCTTGCCTGCCACGGTCTTTTTTTCGAGTTGTTGTAGCTCCTTCCTGATTTTCTCATTCACCTGCTTCTCTTTAGACAGACTTGTCTGGAAAGAGGTTTTAATTTCTTGGAGATTCTCCACTTCTTTCCTGAGCCTGTTGATTTCTGACTCTTACAAATTCATTCTCTCCATAGACTTGGCCAAGTCTGTTGTTCCTTCTGGCAGTGTTGCAGATGGAACGGTTGTCACTGTTGTTGTGCTTAATCCTACAATTGGGATAACACTTAAGGGGATGCCTTCCATTGCCTTTGCCTGCTCTCTTTCTTTTAGCAGCTTTTCCATCTCAGCCTCCATCTCCTTTAACTGAGCATTCTGCTCCATGAGTAATTTCAGCATTTCATCCTTTTCCCCTTCTTTTTCGGCTATCTCCTTTGTTTGTCGCTCCTCTGTTGGAGGGAGATTTAGCTGCTTCCTTAAGGAGGGGATGTCAGCATTTTTCTTTTTGATCATTTCCTCGGTAGCCTTGACGTTAGCAGGGTCATAGCCAATATTGAGGACCATCTCCTCTAACGTCTTGATTTTGTTGTCCTTTGCAAAAGATGATATTTTCTCCATCTTCAGTTGGGTCTGGGCATTTCTCAAAGCTATCTGATATTTTGAAGCAGAAGCTGTAGCGTGAGCCAAAGTGTGGAAAACCATATCACCAGTTTGCTTGTGAAAATCCATTTGGTCTGCTGGATGTATGTCCTTGGCCTGGAACTCGACTGTAACCCTTTTGTAATCGGATATCACTTTGGGATCCGGCACTTGTGCATGGAGGTAGGCCATATGCATCTTACCTTTCTCTGTATCGAATGCCGAAAGGATCCTGTGTTGAGCTGTGGTTGACTGCTTCTGAAATTGGGCATAAGCACTGCTGGTAAGAGTCTGGTTCTTCTTTTTGATCAAGTCATATTTTTCAAAAATGCCCAATTTGGGCCCAGTCTTTCTTGGTGGAGTATCTGTGGGAGAGTCTGTGGATTTTATAGACGATGCTATAATTGTCTTGTGCTGACTCGAGCTAAAAGGTAGAATGGCAGGCTTGACCCCTAGGGTGGTCACTGTGGTGGTAGTGATCTCTTGTTCCACTGTCGTGCCTGTCATTGGAGCTGTCCTTGTCTTTTTGGCATGCATCTTAAATTCCTCCAAAGACACCTCTGTTACCGGAGAAGACGATTCTTGCCGGGGCCTCTTTTCTTTGGGATTCTACGGTGTGGCAGTGGGTGGTGCACTTGTAGAGGGTACCTTCCTTTCCATCCCGACAGTTGGTTCCACATCCACCAACGTATCAGGCTCCCATTCTATTTGATTGGAAAATTTCTCGATTTCCGGCCTGGGCTCATGTGCATATGGAGCATTCTTATTTTTGACTCTCATCTCAGAAATGATCCCGCAGGGATCATAATGCCAAGTGAAACTTGTCAGAAATTTCATTTCCCTCAACAATTTGTCTGCTTCATCTCCCGCGCCTCTATTATTGTAGATGAAAGAGCCTATCTACCCTTTAATCCGCAATTGTTGCTTCTTTTTAAGGGAAACAAAGTGAATATCATCAGAATTCATAATTTGTCTAATATATTCCAGTGCGAAAATTCTTACCGATATATATCTCGGAATCTTGTATGGTGCCAACTCGCACCCATAGACTCGAATCTCGGAGTGATTGTGATACAAGTACCAGTCTCTTGTCTTCGCACTGTCCGAGAGGTGTATAATTCTCCGGACTTCGTCATTTATTCGTGGCTCAGGCATGCCACTCAACATACTTACCACAGGGTGGTAAAACTGATCAATGAACGCTGTGAAGTTGTATTCGATAGAATTTCACTTTAGAAGAGACATCCACGCTGTGACCGGCTGTGGCCTCCCGTCGGCGTCCATCTTCTGCATGGAGAAATTGAACCTGTCCGCTTGGAAGTACACAAACATGTAGGCCAGAATGGATGAATACCTGAACATGCCCTCTGTGGTGAAATTCATGAATTTCTCATGGATTTTATTGGCCAAGAAGGTGTTGTAATCGAATTGAGTGGTTGGTTGTTCATTCTTTGAAAAGATAGATAGAAAACCCAGGATGGGTTCGTCTACCCACTGATCGGAATAGTACCCAAGCAGGGCACACAGGGAAGAAATAATCTAATTTCCTTTGGTGGAAAACAAAGAGGAAGGGTATAGGGGATTTGTGGTTGGGAGTGGAGCGGAAGTGGGGAGGAAAAGGTCAATTATCTGAGCTCTCTGAGGGAAATTCATCTTTTGATAAAGCTCAGTGAGGATTTCCAGGTTGAATGGGGACGCAGATTCCAGGTGGGTAATCTTCATCATCTGGTCAATATCCTCTGGGGTGTTGAAGAAGAGGATGTCCTCAGACGAAGAAACAATGGCTTTCTGGTCGGGAACGTAGTGAGCTTGGAACTTGAGTGCAAATTCTGGGAAATGGTGGATTTGGGGGAACAGATATAGGGGCAAATTGGACTCCCAGAGCCCAATCTCATCACTTTGGTCGAGGAAGACTTCCCGGAGCCATGACTGCAGATCAGAGAAATGAAAACTGCATATGGTGTCCGCTATCAAGCGATCTTGTCATCCAGAGGGATTTTATCCAGGTCGGCCGGAGGAGGAATGAACGGATTCTCTTCCTCTTTAGCTTGCTTTGTCTTAGACACCATTTCGGCAACTATTCCTGCAACAAACAATAACTTTAGTGGGGTCGACTGATGGTAGGTGAAAACGATGTGGGAGCAATGGAGGAATAGGAGATTTCTGGCGCGACGGATGAACAATGACTGAAAGGGAAAATGGTAGTTTTATTCAAAAATTGGGGTCGGTTGGGCACGGGAGATAGGTCAGCAGGATAATAGGTATGTTATCCTGTAATAAATGAACAACATGCCACTAGGGATGAGGTGGCAGATGATGGTGGCCAATGTATATAGGAGATGACATGGAGTTATGTGATTGGAGGTAAAAGTCGTCGAAGGGGGCTGGCCATAAAAGGAAAGTGTGAGGCCTAACAGCAGGGACTGGCAGTAGATATGAGATGGGACTCAGACCGGGAGTAAGTGGGACAAGTGGGTTCAGTGGAGGGTGACGTCTATGAGTGGCGGGCTGTCAGGAAGCATGTGGGTGATAGGACTTCTTGACCAATAGGGCGACGACACATGTAACAAGGGGCCCGCCGTAAGGAAGATTCATTCCGGATCCCCCCCTTTGATGAAAGGCAGAATACCAAGGGGGGTCCGGAATCCACCATGATCCGTTGATCTGCGCACTGGATTTCTGAGCGCATATCTATGCTCGCTTTTTAATACCAATTCTGGACCCCCCGNCGTCGATTCAAGCACTCTGCTTAGAGCCATTCAGATCTACGCCTGCGTTATAACCAATTCCAGACCCCCCCCCTTCGTTAAAGGCAGAACGGGCGGGGGGGTCCGGAATCCAATGTGAGTCGTAGATTTGCGTGCTTTGTTCTAGACCGTCCAGATCTGTGCAAAGACTATCGCCGATTCCGGACCCCCACCCCCCTTCCGTTAAAGGCAGAACTCTGAGGGGGGTCTGGGATTGTCTGTAAACCGTTGATATAATCATCGTGATCTGGACCATTAGAAGGTGCATGAAGGATAGGTCGGGGGCGGAAAATGTTATATGTAGGAGAAACTTAGGATAAGTGCTTTCACATGGGTTTTTTCCTCGATTTTTCTTATATACACCACCAAGGGGACATCATTTCAACTAGACTTAGGCATTGGAGTTATTAGGTAACATATTTATTGATCTATCTTTATTTGGGCAAGGGAGGTCAAGCAGTTAATCTACATTCTAACCTACTTTCACAAGGCAATTAACCCAGATTAAACTGTTGGGTTAAGATTTTATTCTTTCTAGGGGCTATCTGATCAGGATTAGATTGTCTAATCAGATGTATTCACTAATTCTAACCTATGGGCTATCTGACCAGGATTAGACAGTCTGATTAGATGCATTCACTAATTCTAACCTATGGGCTATCTGTCCAGGATTAGACTGTCTGATCACATGCATTCACTAGCCTATCAACATTGAAAATTTAAAAGGACTAAGTCATGATTGAAAGTATGACTAAGTCACTGTTATTGCATGGGGCTTTTTTGTTTCAATTCTTTTTTGCCCTCTTTTCTCTTTTTCTTTTTTCTTTCTTTTCTTTTCATTTCTTTTCTTTTTCTTTTCTTTTTCTTTTTGCAAAAATGAAAAATAAATTTTCCCATAAAAACACTAGATACAGATAATATCAATAATATCCAAGTCATAAGTTGATTCCCATAATTTATGGGGTGATAACAAGATCATCGGTCAATCCCACTCTTCCTCTGAAGAGTGCCAAGGAGGTCGATTCGATCTCATCATTGATCGATCCTACTCTCCCGCTAGAGAGTAAACCTAATATTACCCATGTTTTTCTCGTTGATACAGGATCTAGCATGTCGGGGTGCATTCCTCCTTCTCCTATGAAAACCCTTCCAAGTAATGAGGCCATCCTTTTTTATTGGGGTGTGCTAACTGGACCTTGTCTTCCCTCTCACGTTCCTTTCAAGATTACAGTAAAATTTTGTGTTCAGGACGTTCCTCATGCACTAATAGATGAAGGTTTGTCCATTAGTACTTTGTCCTCTATTGCTTGGAAAGCTTTGGGTTATCCTCAGCTTGTGCCAGTTACCCAGACTCTGTTCACTTTTAACAGAAGAACCAATCACCCTTTAGGGATCCTTCCTCAGTTTCTCATAACTTTGGGAGGAAAAACTGTCTTTATTCATGTTATGGTAGTCTAGGATCCCTTGGATTTCGATTTACTCCTTGGGCAAGATTATTTCTATGCCATGAAATCTATTGTGTCCACTTTTTTCCGTGTGATGTATTTCTTGCACGATGAAATAATGGTGACTATTGATCAACTTTCATTTGTTGGCCTTGAATTTCCCATCAACCCAATGACCTCCCTAAATGGGCCTTATATGCAGTCAGTATAACCTCTGCCATAGGTCACTTATGTGTTGTTGTCTCCCATGACTTCAAATTCTAATGACTTAGATCCGGTAGTTGAATGGTGATCTCTTCGGTAGGGATTTTGGAGCCTGATCTCCTTACCCCTGACGAAACCCTCGACATGTATTCCTTCTAGATCATTCTTCTTCCATCTAGTGAAGATCTCTTGGAAGCCATGACCGAGTTTTGTCCCTTGACATGTTTTCCTTCCAGAGAATCATCCTCTTGGAAGCCATGATCAAATATAAGCCACGAGCATAGTTTCTCTTCTCTGTGGCAAGCTCATTAAAAAATGAAACAAAAGTCTACGAGCATAGTTTTCTCTTCTCTGTGGAAATATCATTAAAAAATGAAACAGAGGTCATGAGCATAGTTTTTCCTCTCTGTAGCAATCTCGTTAAAAAATGAAACATAAATTTGAGGATTGAACTCGAAGCCTTGAGCATAGTTCTTTTTCTTGTGTCAAGCTCATTAAAAAATGAAACAGTCACCTCTCCTGTCAGGTTGAGTCTTTCACCAGATCTTGTAGATGTTGAATCGAATCTTTCGTTAGCTCTGATATTTGAACCTTCATTTCATCCAACTGTATCTTTTTTCTCCATCTAGTAGAGAAATTGGTGACAACCTCAAAGTCGGTGAATTAATTGAATCTTGGGGGGCATGTCTCCAGCCTTTGATGATCATTATAGAGTTAAGCCACTAGATTTGCAAGCTGGGGGCATACCGATCTTAGTCTTTGTTCTTTCTCATGCTCATAAAAAACATGAGAATGTAACCGAGCAACCTTTTATCTCTTTTTCGGGCTCGCATGGATATATGAAAAAGGAACCCCCTGGAGTCGTCTTTAAGCTCTTTTCAGACTCTTTAAATGTGAAAATATTGTCGAGTGATCTTGCTTCCTTTCCCACTTGTTAAAAGGTTTGAAAGGGAATCTTTCAAGTGATAATTTATCTTTTTTTCGGCCGCACAGGACTAATATTACGAAAAAGGATAACTCTGGAGTCGTCTTTAAGTTCTTTTCAAACTCTCTAAACATGAAAAATCACTGATTTTACCTTCTTTGGACTCGTTAAAAAAATCATACATTGAAGGGCCCATATGGGACCGAACCCTTACTTCTTTCAATTTGTTAAAAAAAGGAAGAGGAAATTATAGAAGGTGAGTTATATTGATCATGTGTTACCCTCCTCGAGCTCGTTAAATTAAAAATAGGTACTCGTCTATCTGGATGGGGGGGGAATTGAAGGAAGAAACCCAAGAAGTTTTTGAGAACACTACCAGTAACTATTACAGTTTCCCTTGAACACATCACTTTGTCTTTGCACACATTTCAATCTGTTGAACCTCTGCACTGAACCAATACTTTCAGTTTACTTAATCCTTTGGGTCACTCAATGAAATTCACAGTGTCCACTACATCATCATGTTTTGTTCCATGTCATGTTTCTATTTTTGTGCCTTAGTGTTCAAGGGAAGTATCTGCCTCAAGAGTCAGCCATCACAAATATCTTGTTTCAATACCTGTGTCATTCCATGTTCATTTGATCCACCAATTACATCTCTATGTATGTTTTGTGTCATTAATGGGGGATACATCAGGGCCCTCCTTCGACGAGTATATTCTTATCAACTTTATCACATTATCTAGGAGCTAGACATAGAAACCAGTTAGTACTTTGGGACTTGCATGCCTCAATGGCAGGTCTCCTCACGTTCGACAATAGGTTTACATAATTGACCTCTGATCGAATGATTCCATGAATGTTCGAATTCAGCTTATCTATCCACATTCACTGGAATTTACTAGGGTACCTTGGGAATCATTGACATCAATGGTGATTTCCCTCGCGCTTGTTAACAGTTTACATCATTGACCGGTAATCAAGTGGTTTCTGCTATATTCAACATTAGGAAATCTATTCACATGGTTAGATTCGTACTACATCGGGATTGGTAAGAAGACCCTGGGTTGATTCATTCACTCTGATATATACTTTACCTAGGTTGCGATGGAGTTTCTCTTGAATATTGACACATATACTGTCACATAGATCCACCTTGTATTGGTTTGTGTCTATGTCTCGTCATCTCATAGATCCACAGTGTATTTTTCATGGCTACGATCAGTTCATGTCATGGAAGAATAGATCCACATTTTATGTTTGGTGTCTATACTTTTTGTCAATATAATTATGGATCCGCAATGTATTCTATGGCGGCCATACTTGAAAAAGTCTTTATAACTCAAGCATAGGTATGCCTGCCTTGGGTTTGAAACATGTCATAATATTTGTTTGATGGTTGTGTGCATCTTTTTCCAACCTCTCTACGTTCATACCCTTGATTGAAAAAGTCTACAAATTACTTCAGTCATAATCATCTTCTGACTTCGCACTATGGGGCACAATCTATTACACATCAAAATTACTCACTTCAATAGTGTCGCATGTGTCGTCATTACAAGTGTTGTAAGTGTCGCATCTTTTCCGCAAGTGTTGCATCTTGACCACAAGTGTTGCAAGCATAATAATTCCATATCTCTTATGTCATGCCTCTAACGACATCATAAGGACACTTAAGACACCTCAAAGACTAGTTTTGAAGAGGAGAAATCACTTGACAAGGAGGACAAGCCATTTGCCACTGAAAAAACTACCTAAAAATGATTTTTGGAAGGAAGTGCTCCCCTACCCACTGTCAGGGAGTGCCAGTGATCCCTAGCCTTCTTTGGGGGAGCATTGAAATTCTCTATGCACCCTTTTGGGGGAGCGCTACCCTTCCTGAGCGAATTTTGGTTTTTTGTGATAAATTAGGGAAGAATCCCCTCAATCTCTGAAGTTGGTTGGATTCGAATATGAGTTGAAGGCATGATCTTAGTGAATATTCAAAACTGAAGGAGAGGAATCCTCAGCGTATCCCAAATATATCTCAAGTGGTTGGGCCTCTCCAAGCTTATGTAAGGAGGCCTTCTCATGGTGAAAGAGAGATGGAAAGATTGGAAGTATGAAACCTATGATCTCATAGGAAATATACAGTACATGGATGGAGATTGAGAATTACACCAAACTTATGATCCCATAAGTGAGATGCCATTGAAGCATAATCAGTGTATATTACTTGAGCAAAGGGGTTGGACAAGGAGAGCTAGAAGAAGTTGTTGCACCTTCATCAGAGGATTGTAAGTATTCTTCATTTGTTCTCATTAATATACATACATGCTTGGCCTGTTTCTTTCAAGTTTGTGTTTGTTCTGCATGAAATTGTCTTCAGTAGATAGATTTGTATTTGAGCTAATCTCAGTAGAATAGGAAGCTTGTTCTATCTTTGTTTATTCTACAGGACCTATCGAGGATCTTGGGATTGAAGCTCAACTTGGACTTTTCAAGGACAACCGCAGTTAACAAGGTACACATTTTTCTTCTTCCTCTTCATATATTAGCTTAATTAGATCTAAAATGATTTTAGTGACCAATGATAGCACCCTATATGTCTTAGTTTTAGGGGTCTAGATACCAAGAGGGGATCCTCTTTTCCGCGGGAGGATTCTCCTGTAACACCATGAACCATAACCCCTAACCAAAATAACCACTAGCCAATATAATCATTCTAACCCTTAATTTTTAATTATTATAACCCTTGATTGCTATAGATGATATTGCCCCCAAGCCACAAATTCTAAAACATTGATGTCGATGTAGATGTTTACAACATTGATTTTAACCATTCACATTAATTATTCATAATCTTCATCCCTCATAATTCCTAACCAATAACCATTAATACATAAAATCATCCAAATAAAAGCCCTTAAACAACTAGTCTCTAACCAATATCCTCTAATCCATATAATTCTTGAAACCATTAACACTTATAGCCCCTATTACCCCTAAAACTTATATACCTTAACACCTAACCCATAATTAATATAACCCTTAATTTATAAACCCACTAACCCCTTTAACTCCTAATCCATAAACTCATTAACCCCTTTAACCCCTAATCTCTAATCCTTATAACCCATAACCCTTTAACCCTTAAAATATATAAACCCATGATAAATCCTCTAACTTCTACATACCCAAACCCCTTTAACCTCTATCCCCAACAATGTCTTATTCTTAAATTATATAAGTCTTAACACTCATAATAACTAACCTCAAACTCTTGTAACCCCAAATCCCTTGTACAATCCCTAACCATTATAATTAGTGTGACTCGCATATTCTCCCTAAACCTATATAAAACTTAATCCACAACCCCTATATCCCTTAACAATTACAACCCTTATCAACTAATAACTAATATAAATTAACCCATGGAACCCTAAACCTATAACACTTTTAATCCATAATGTCCAAGCATAACCCTTATAACCCTAATCTCTAACGCATATAGCCTCATCAACATGATTACTTGATGATGGAAGAAAATGGGTGCGTCACTCAAATTTGAGTCCAGAAACCCTCCCATATCATTAAGGCATGTCAATAGTCTATCCATGACAAATTTCAGTGCATACAGAAACTGTTTGAAAAAATTTCAACGTTGGCCCCATTCACAGGTCCCTATTGACGATGTCTAGTCCTCATGCAATTTTCATTCCTCGTTCATAATTCCTCATTCCTTGACCATGGTGTAGTCCCCAAGATCCATTATTTTTGTACAAAATTACATACTAATGGCATAAAATGTCCCACACAAAGACCAAATTAATATCTGCTACATAAGTCTTTTGTATTTTTTCAACGACTATGTAACGGATCTCAATTCTAAGAAGATTAAAATAGGACCTAAGAACCTTAAGTTATTTCCTTAACCATGGGTCACATAACACTATCATTCAATATTAAAATTGCTACATTTCATTGTTTGGCATTATGTGTACTGAGGGCTTGAGCCACTATATCCACAAAGGAAACATACCAAGAATATTTGTCTTATGAACAAGATATGGTACTATCCATTTTGAGGTTTGGCATAGAGATTATTATTATAGACTACACTAAATTGCACCGTATTATAATCCCTACACTCCTTGAAAACCATGTAACACCATTCAAATTAGACACAATATTCTGGCGATGAATTAGCTATACTATCGATGATTTTTTTTCGTTGATAGTATAGCAAATTTGTCACAAGATTATTTACATTTGTCTCTCTTGCGATGACATAAAATGATGCTTGGATTCATTTAATATTTGGTTTATCAACTTGAAATCTCAATTTGATACTTTGCAAGCTAGCTGGACCTTCAGTCAAATACAAATATGAAACTTTGAATCATTAACATATCTACTAGAACATATGAAAAATAGGGTTTATGGTTTCCATGATGAATTGATGATGGAAGAAAGTGGGTGTGTCAGTCAAATTTGAGACCAGAAACCCTTCGATATCTTTAAGGCATGTGAATAGTCTATCCAGGTCAAATTTCAATGCATACAAATACAGTTTGAAAACATTTCAACGTTGGCCCCATTCACATGTCGTCGTTGCCCGCCTCTAGCATCTTGATGGTGTTGATTAAGAAATCAACGAAATAGAGGGATTTTCATCACAAATATGATGCAGATACATTGTATATACATTAATGTAGAACCTGAAATCAAAATGAAGAAAGATCGACAAAAGCCTAAAACTTGCGTCAACCAAATTGGGTACTTTGAAAGAAAATTAGGGTTTATGGTTTACATGATGAATTGATGGTGGAATAAAGTGTATTTTTCATTCAAATTTGAGTCCATAAACCATACCATATCGTTAAGGCATGCCAATAGTCTATCCATGATAAATTTTAGTGTTTACAAAAACTATTTGGAAAAATTTCAACGTTCGCCCCATTCACATGTCATTGTTGCCCGCCTCTAGTATATTGATGGTGTTGATTAATCAATCGATGAAATAGAGGGATTTTTCATCACAACTATGACTCAGATACGTTTTATATACATTAATGTATAACCTGAAAGAAAAATGAAGAAAGACCGACGAAATCCTAAAACTTGCGTCAACTAAATTGGGTACTTTGAAAGAAAATTAGGGTTTGTGGTTTACATGATGAATTGATGATGGAATAAAGTGGGTGTTTCACTCAAATTTGAGTCCAGAAACCCTCCCATATCGTTTAGGCATGCCAATATTCTATCCATGACAAATTTCAGTGCATACAGAAACTGTTTGAAAAAAATTCAATGTTGGCCCCATTCACATGTCATTGTTGCCCGCCTCTATTATCTTGGTGGTGTTGATTAAGAAATAAACGAAATAGAGGTATTTTTCATCACAAATATGATGCAGATACATTTTATATACATTAATGTATAACTTGAAAGAAAAACTAAGAAAGACCGACGAAATCCTAAAACTTGTGTCAACCAAATTAGGTACTTTGAAAGAAAATTAGGGTTTATGGTTTACATGATGAATTGATGATGGAAGAAAGTGGGTTTCACTCAAATTTTAGTCCAAAAACCCTCCCATATCATTAAGGCATTCCAATATTCCATCCATGACAAATTTCAGTGAATACAGAAACTATTTGAAAAAAATTCAATGTTGGCCCCATTCGCAGGTCCCTGTTGTTGGTGTATAGTCCTTGTGCAATTTTTCGTTCCTCATTCATCCTTCCTTGTTCCTCATTATTTTTGTAAAAAACATACTAATGGAATAAAATGTCCCACACAAAGACCAAATTAATATCTGCTACATAATTCTTTTGTCTTTTTTCAATGACTATGTAATGAATCTCAATTCTAAGAAGATTCAAATAGGTAACAATATTGATGAAATCTTGTACGATCATGATGGTATAAAAATGAAAGAGTTGTTACAAATTATTTTCATCATTCCTATGACCATTAATGATGTAAACATATATGTTTCCTTCAGAGGGGTCAGTGGTCTGAGTTCCTAAAGAAAGAAGAGAGAAGAACTTTCCCTGAGAAAAGAAGTTGCATTTTCCTTTATGAAAACCCTATTAAAGATAAAGTTCATAGGCTGCACTATGGCTAGGGTGTGATAATGCTTGATTCTCGTAGGTTGTACCATAGATGGGTTGTGAGAAGTTCAC